>CAJFCP010025693.1:0-17016 GCA_904066005.1 Synergus itoensis
GGTCAGGACTAAACACCATTCTAGTTTAGCCTCATCAATCACAGAAAATTTTTCGGATTTTATTTTTTGTGTCGAATTATTTCTAGATCGCGTGTTCTGAAAATCTTGTATAATCCATTTGAAGGAGGTACGGAAATCGGCTTTACTGATAGTCTTTCTGAAACCAAAAACAATATTTATCTATTTATTTATTTATTTCCAAATATTTTGGATTAAAATTTTTTAGATTATTTAAGGACGTTGGACCCAAGTGTTATACTCAAAATTCCATTCCCCATTTTACTCAACAAAAATTATAGATAAATATTTTTTCGCTCTGTAGCGCTAATCTTTTTTCAAATATATAAGACTGCATACAGAGCGAAAAAATATTTAATTTCGATACTTTTTGCATAAAACGAAAAATTCAAAATTTAACTTCAAAATTTAATATTTTCATTTTACTTAAAAAATATTTGAATTAGATATTTTCTCGCTCTGTATGCATAATTCTAGTTAAAAATTAATTAATTCTACAGAGGAATAAAATTCCAAATTCAATATTTGTTGAGTAAAATGAAGAAATCGAATTTGTAGATTAGAACTTGGCTCCAACACCCTTAAATCCGAAAAAATCTGAACGTCTTTTGTTAACTTTCAGAATATATAATAAAATTATAAATTTTTTCCTCTATAAACTTTTATTTCAAAAAAAAAAGTATAAAAGTCAGTGGCGTAGCTTACTCTAGGGGGGCCCTGTATCAAAATTTGTCGGGGGGTCCTTCTATATACCCATTTAATTAAAAATTTTTAATTTTACGAATTTTCGCTAACACACTCGGGGGCCCCGTATCATTGATACGGCTGATTCGGCGGTAGCTACGCCCCTGATAAAAGTATAAAAAGTATAAAATGCACGAAGTAATACTTAAGGGCATGTGATACTTTACCATAAAAGCAATTTAGTTTACCCAATTATACATTCATAACAATAAATATTTTGATCTAATAAAAGGCAATAAACCTTCCTCTCATGTAGACAAAGGTTTATTGACTCTTATTAGCTGAAAATATTTATTATCATAGCCGCGCGTAGCCAGAAATCGTGTATCTTTCTTCAATGCTTGGAAAACAAAGGACAAAGGGAGGGGTCCGACCCCAACCATTTTCTATCTTTTATAGTTACAAATTGGTGGTAACTATATATATATATTTAGTTCTGCCAAATTTGCTTATGAATGTATAATTGGGTAAACTAAAATTGCTCTTATGATAAAGTATCACATACCCTTAAACCTCATTATTATAAAATATAATTTGAAAAAAATGGTATATCACTTACGGGCTGCTTTCCATTTTCTATTTTTTATAGTTACAAATTGTTGGTAACTATATGTATATATATATTTAGTTCTGTCAAATTTGCTATTCTGAGTATCCTCTATTCCTCTGACTCCCCTGCAAATAAAATTTCTATAAAATGCTGCGCATATTTCACTTGCAAGTTCTGAGTTATTTCATTAAAAATAATTTACATATACTTACTATATGAGCAGGTAAGAATTCTGTATAGCCAATACAGCTAATAATTCACTCTGGAAACTGGAAGAATTGAAATTCAATTTTTTACTGAACACCTGAACTAAACGGTCCTCTATCACAGTTTGACGGGTTTGACGGTTGACCGTGTTTGACAGTGTTGACAAGGTTTGTCAGTTGATGGTCAGTTGTCTCCAGATCGTGGAATTTTTCGGCCCCAACCACGCGTTTGAATGTATTGCTCCTCTGGCACTTGGCACTTGGCACTGACTTGGCCACACTTGGCAGAGTGAGTGGCGTGCAGCTGTCTGCTAGCCTGCTAGCTGGCTGGCTTATAAAAAGTATTGTTTAATTTTTATAAATACAGTTTTAATGAAACAATAAATCATGTCATCGTTAGCTGCAAGACAAATTCTCGGAAAGGTAATTATTTTGATTTTTTTCTCTAGTAAATATTTAGAAATACACCGTATTAAAGTTGCTTTTCCAAAATCTAACCTCAAAGTCGAAACTTAATCTTTTATGTAATTCCATTTTTTATAGAATTTCAATTATTTATACTGTTGAAAGCACAATCTATGGTAATTAAACAGTTATTCGTAATCATTAATAGATATAATTATTTTAGTAGTAATCTAAAGAAGTTGTTCTGAAGACTTTTAAAAAGCAAATATTTTTTTTTCTGTTCAGTAAGTGCGATAAGGTAAAAGTTTCAAAGATCTATAGAAACTTATAATTCCAATTTAAAAGTAAAATTTTAAAATCTTCAATTTAAATTTTAAGTAACTACACATTCATCAATTTTATATACACTTTCGATGATTTTAACACAAAAAATTTGATTGTTTTTTATCGGTGTGTCATAAATTTATTTACAGAAACAATATTTTGTACCACGTGTAACAAGATGGGATAGAGGGATTGGAGCATATTTACCTGAAGCTTATAAGAAATTTTTTTTCGAATGGAGAGTAAAAAAACCAGCAGCAGTGCATTACATCGAAGACAAAAGGCGTTATCGGCGAGATGATGAAACCGGATTAGTGTATGCAAAATAATTTTGACCATTAACTAACCAAATTAAAAAGAAATCTTTAATATATAATTAAATAAAACGTATAAACTTTTACAGTTATCCAGTACAAAATAGGTCTCTTCCTTTGAGAATTCCCAAGGAACTAAACGAGGGCCTTTGGGGTGGTGAAGCTGTAGTACAAGGTTCCACAAAAAAGGATCGTTACAGTAGAAGAGTCCCTAAATTTTGGTTTCCACTTCTTAAAAAATCTGTAGTCTACTCTGAAGTTTTGAATAAGTACCTAAGAGTGACACTTACTAATAGAACTCTCAACTTAATTCACGAGAACTATGGATTCGACCATTATATTTTAAAAGTAAGATAAAAACTACACAAAATAAATAATAAAAATATTTTAAAAAGATACATCATATCTTAACACTTTCCACTTTTTTTCAGACTCCCGCCTGCGATTTACAATCAAATCTCGCAGTGAAACTAAAAAGGGAAATTCTCACTGCTTTAGCAGACAAAACTCTCTATCCCGATGATCCTATTAAACGAGACCAGATTTATGATGCCTATAAAGAATACCTTACTGCTGTAAGAATTTTATTCAGTTTTCGGAACCTATATTTTTTGTCAAACTCGATACCACTTAATTAATCAATATTTTCAGTATACGCGAGAAGAAATCGAATGGTATGGGCTAACTTTTCTAGAAGCCTGTTCAAAATGGAAGAAAGAAACTGAAGCTAAAATCAAGATCGAACCACTTAAGATCAAATTTAGAGCAAATTTACTTGAAGAGTTGAGAGCAGCGCGGGGTGATGAATCATCAAAAAGTGAAGATTCACAAAGTTGGTTATCAAAATTCAAGAGCCTCAATCCTTTCGGCAGCGGATCAAAAACAACTGACTAGACAATTTATTTGTAAGTGGAACGAAATAAAAAAACATTTACTATTATATTCTTTATATTTATTTATTCATTTTTTGTTATTCACACTTCACAGTCATAAAATATGAATGAATACTTAATTATATTTCATATACACACGTCTAGGCTTCGGAATTTTACCACGCTACATTTTGCGGATTGTGAAAATGAAAATTTTACACAAGTAGTTCCCAAAGAAATTAACTAATGCACACTTTTGTATAAGGAGAAAATTTTCTATGATATGGAACACTCTATGTCATGATCTTTAGGCAAACAGTCGAGAAGGGAAGCAGCGGCTCTTGTGATATAAGTCATTGTTCCGTAACTTCCACTAGGGGCACTGTCATAGAAATGTTGACATACATAAGCCGCGCCTCCGCAAAGTAACATCCCTGTTGAATTAATTTCCCGTTGATCCTTAGGCTTTGCACAACAAAGAGTGGCGTCTCCATCGATTCTCATCTGAAAAAATGTAAAAAGTTGAAATGGTTTGAATTAAGTTCACATAACTAAAAAGACTGCTTACAACGCTACTCATCACTCAAATTTTACTAGAATACGTCGAAGGTTAAATTTAAATTAGAATTCAAACCTGATCTTCTAGGAAGATAGCATTCGCCTTATGAACTAAATCCTCGACAGCGATGATACCTCCTAGGGAAGCAGCTAAGTTATACTCTGTCACTAGAGTCAAAACCATCAGAGCTTCAACCACAAGTTGACGATACTCCGGTTGTGGAATAGTGTTCAAGAAGGTCTCGACGGCTAGAGCAAATTTCAATTCACCAGATGTCATTTCTTGTGTAAGACTTTGCTGCAGAAGTTTTCCTTGGATGGCCAGCCCTTGACACTATTAATAAATCAGAAGATTCAAACATATAGGTACCCAATTAAAAATTTCGGAAAAATAGAATATGTACTAAAAATGGATTTACTCTTTCCAAAACGTGCCACACTCGAGGATAAAAATCTCTCGGGACTCTGTTCAAAGCTCCATCGAGTCTTCGTCTTCTTAACCACTGTCCTTGCCTATCGGGCTCAATTTCTCCATACTCACCCTGATCTGAATTCAAGAATCCTCCAATTTGCGATTTCTGATAAGGAGAAAAAAAAGAAAAATCAGATAATAAAATAAGAAAGATAATTAATTAAAGCTAACTAGGCTTGCATACCTTGCTGACTTTTCCAGACTTGCAACTGATTATGGAGAAATTCCCACGACCAACTGCAATATGAACGAATTTAATAAATTAAAATAGAATGAGAATAAATTAAATTTAAGTAGAAAATACGAACCGCTACTGATCGCGAATTCTTTTCCACTCATGATGTGATGGAGCAAATTTTTCATTTCAAAAGGCGAGAGGTTGAGTAAATGTTCAGAAGCCTCTTCTCCACTGCAGATGAGGGTTCTGGACAATTCTGTGGCCATAACTTGAATAATTAGTCCAACTCTGAGCCTCAACATTTCATGGAAAAGTTGTGGCTCTGTTCTGATAAACATAGCGAGATAGACGAGCAATTCCTGCGTCAACATTGCTGTTGATTCATCATCTCCGTAGGCCTGATGAATCAAAGCTCGTAATTCATTCTCTGGTAAAGGTGCAACAATCGTATGTTCATTAGTCGGAGGCATTCCGACTGTAACTTGTTTTTGGCGAACAAGAAGATCCGTCACAGCCTTCGCCAGGTCTTCTACTCGTTTTCCTAACATTCCGGCAGTATGACGAACAATTCCCCACATTTTTTGCTGACAGGCTTTTTCATAGAGGCCTTTTAGTAAATCTTTTAGGAGAACCGGGTGACCCTCCTCTAACATCCCGGTGTTGAAACGGAGTCCTTGAGTGTCAACCTGGAGTAAAAATAAGATTATGAGATTTTGATTAAAGAAGAACTTTTGATTTTGAGAAAAATAAAAGTCTTCTCACCAAATACTGTAAAATATCGCCCTGTTCTTCAAGACTTTCCGTTTCCCGCAACATTGACATCAATTCTTCAACTTCCGTATCAGCATATTGAGTCTCAGAATTGATTTTGTGTCTATGAGGCCTTGGAGAATATTTCCGGGGGAGCATATCTTCCGTTGGTGATGGTGTACGTTCTGGAATAATCGAATAATTTGAAGGTGGAGTCAGGGAAGTGTCCGTAACTTCGATGAAGGGATTCGTTGATGGAATAGTTGAGGGTCTTCGATCTTCTCCAGCCATTCCGAGAATTTCAGCTAAAAGTAATACATCGTTTTTAATTATCTTCTTCAGTCTTTGAATTAGCTTAAAATAGAAGTAACCATTTCTCAAGAGATTTAATAAAAAAAAGTACAACAGTTGTTCTTTTACGTCCAACAACAGTGAGTTGCGAAACCTTTTGCGTTTTTAAATCGTACAATGGTCACATTAATATTCATTGAATTAGAAGTGCTTAAAATTTACACTAAATTAAAATTTTCCTAGAAATATTCTCAGCATTTCAGATATTAATTTAATTAGTTTAAAGGATTTGAGGTTGTTAGTGGACTTACATTCTTGCAGGATGAAGGGAACCGCATCTGTATGTGTTAATGCAAATGGCAAAGGCATTAGGTTCCTCTTTAGGTGGCATGCAATCAGACTATGAAAACATTAATGAGTTTCTAAAATTCTGAAAATGTGACAATCCCATACTCACGTTCGACAGCTATCGATCTCGTTTTTTTGATAGCACCCTTCACTGACATTCTGCGTTTCAAATTCTTCGAGCTTTTTACAGCTGTGCGAGTCAAAAGGCTTGTGCGATGCGGGAAAGCCTTCATTAGGTGTTCGTCCAAATACTGTTGTACCTGTAAATTATTTTTAGTATCGAGTTAGAAATTGTGGTTCCTTAAGTTTTTGCGAATTTAATACCTGTGGATTTAGTTTGTCAGGTCGCCCATCCTCAGCGCTTCCAAGGAAACTCAAATTCGTGATACAAGACGTACTCAGAAACTCATTCAGGTTTCCTAAAGAAACACGAGTGCCGTTGATATATCCACTCTTCAGTTTCTTCATTGTCGTGATCATCGCTAGCGGAATCTTTCCTTGATCTACAAATTTCAAAATTAGTTTTGTGGTTCCAGAAACAGGAAATTTTTTAGTTATTAGACAAGGAGAATCAACACTATAGAGTAATCAGAAGCTCTCGATAGAATCGAAAAAGCATTATTCAGTGTTCGAAAGTAAATTGTTAATAAGTAATAAGAATTATGAGAGGTATGCTATTTAAGATTCAAATTACAATTTCGTAACGAACGCTGTTTTAATTTTAATTTTGAAGAAGACAGTAGACGAATAAGACTTCACATCTTTGAACATAAAATTATTGAAGGAGCCTGAATCCACCAGCATACCTAAGTGATTATGAGTAGCAACAAGTGTTACGGTCGGCCTGCCAAGTATTTGCTTCCAGTTGATAGTGAGGAAGGCCAAGTTGGTTGTGAATATGTTGGAGAGTAGACCCGCGTCATTTGTCATATAATATTCCTCCGGATCAAAGTTCTAATACATGCAACATACGAACATGCAAACGAAGACGTAATGAGATTTGCCACATCTTTTTAAAATCAATTTATCATCTTAAATCAAAAAGTGACTGAGAATATAATAGAAATTATAAACAATAAACAACCAAGATGTACTTCGCTGCGGAAGAAAGATGAGTCGGTATGAGCTGCTAATTGTGAGCGAAGAGATGATAAAAAGATAAACGAATACATGCAGTTGGATTGCTAGACGAATTGTTAGAAGTAGGAATTAGAATCAAACTTGAAAGAAGGACTTCCACTCGACAAAAAGACACTTTATCCAAAAACTATAGACTCATAACTCCAGTCAATTAAATTCTTTTTATTTTTCTTTAGGTTTTGATCAAATCAAATAAAGGAGCTAGAATTCTATCGCTTCGGGATTTGACTTTACTGTACCTAAGTGAGCATTCTTGAGGGGCATGACCACAAGTGGCCGGCCTAACATATTCTGCCAGCTAGACTTCAAGAAATTAATTTCGCCTTTGAATATATCAATCATGAGCTCATAGTCCGATGCGATGTAGAAGCGGGTCATGTCTGTCAACTAATATTTTGTGCAGAACAAGAGATTGTCAGAAAAAAAAAAATTAAAAGTACATACTAAAAATATACCAAATGAACCAAAAACTATTATATAAATCTACTAAAAAAGGTAATAGATTAGGAAAAAGTATACCTGGGGTGTGAAGGCGAATATTTTGTCGTGCAGGGAGTAAAGTTTACTCGTACTGAGAATCCCCACATCTCGAGATTTCCTGCCGGATAACCCAAGCTTCTTATTCCTTCCTAAAAAATTTTTATTTGGTACTTCAGTTCATGGAAATTTGGATTTTAAATTTGTTTTGATAGAATGGCCAAGTTCAATCAAGTTTATTTAAAAATCGAACCTAAATATGTGTAGAGATGGCTGAGAACTTTTGCTGGTTGAACTTCAATGGGAGCAACCTCAGCGATTGTCTGAACGTGAATATCGTGTTGAGCAATTTTTTCTCTGATTTCGGCATCTTCCGCGAGAATCACAACCTGGACAACAACATCAGGCTTCTTCTCGCTGCAGAGTCTTCGATTTAGAGGATCTAATTCACCAACTGCTAAAAACCCCTGCAAAAAATACAGTTTTTGAACAGTGCAATGGAAAATTTAATTTAGAGAATTGAATTGAGAGAATTTGCTTACTTCTTGGAGCAATTTTCCCAAAATGTATAAGGATTGACCCCACATGAAGGGACATCTGCCTAAAGCTTCTCTGTCTTGGCTACCAGGATCTGCGTACTCGGCGGCTACATTATCAGCTGCAACAGCATACAATTCTGGAACTAATCTCATTCCGTCATCAGTTTTAATAGTAATTTCCTCTAATTTTTTAGTATATTCTACGATTAATTCTTTATTTCCTTGGAAGCAGTAATCTAGGATTAAATAGCAGAAGAATAGGGGCCATTCGCACTCGATGCTCTCGAACATTCTTAATTCCCAGGGCTCGTAGTACAATCTGTAAAAATCGTAATATATAAGAATCTTCATAAACTACATTTTGTACTTTATTCTTTTAAGTAAAATTCACCTATTAGGATCTTCTTTAGGAGTTCGATGTCCATCTCTCAAAAATCTCTTGCACCCAAATCTTCCCTGCAACTTTTTCGTAATCGTATCCCTCGTAAGTTGAATCAAATTAGGTTCATCTACTGCAAAAGCAGGAAAACTAATAATAGACAAAAGTCCACTATCAAGTTCCTTCGAGTTGGATTCCCTCGGCAACATGGATTGAAGAACAGCCTGGCATTTTTGAGCCTCATCTGCCAGAACGTGAATCACTGAAGTTGGGCCTCCTCTTGCACCAAAAAGATCCAATTCATTCATGGCTTCCATCGCTGCTTTTGCCATTCCAATACTGCTTGCATTTAATTCAGGCAAGCCATGATTCGTTTTGTCTCCTCGTTCCCAAATTCCATAATCAGGCGTGCAATATGCTGATTCAATATAGAAAACTAAATTTTGAATAAAGGCTACTTCGTCCAGGTTAAAAACTATCTGAAGACCGGAAGCAGTCATCTGGGCTAAGATAAGAAGATAAAGGGACACGGCGTCAATTTGAAGATGTCCCCATTCAGCATCGCCAACAACAGCTTGTCCAGTTACAGAACTGTATTTGGCATGAAGAGCATCAAGAGGATTTTGTGAGGACTTGAACTTTTCGACTTTTTCTTTTTGTTGCATCATTGCCATTAATAATCCTCTCATTAATTTAACGCAACTTTGTTCGAGTTCGTAGGTTTTCGCTCGGTCTTCGTCTGCATCTGCTATTTTTTTGTAGGCCATTGAAAGACCCCAAACAGCAAGAATTGTGTAGACGTTATCACGAATCCAGGCGTGATTATTGTCTGGACTTGCTGGGAAAAGTCCAGTTACTGGGTTTTGATGATTCATTATAATCCTGGCTACTGCTCGTTGATAATAATCCAGGCGAACGCCGGAATTGCTACGGCTCCGCATTTTCATTCTGAGTTCAGGGACTCTAGAACAAAAGGATTTTTTTTATGTATTTCTAATTTTAATGAAAACTAAAGTCTAGAAGAAACTCTGAAAAAATCTGGAATTTTTTAATCTAAATTCTGTACCAACTCTGACTTCATTGCAAAACTTATCTTTCAAATCTTCGAAAACAACAAATATTTCACAAAATCATCAAAACAAAACAGCTCTACTGTAGCAAAATTTTGTTTTTTTAATTGCAACTAAAGAAAAAGTAAATATAATTGTAAAATTTATTAAACAATAATTTCGTTTAGACAACAAACAAGCATTTTACGATACTAACGACTTTTAAAAACAACAAACATTTTATTTATTTTTACGTCTAGTTTTGACTAAACATTTTAAATATTTGAGAACTAATGCATATCACCAAATGAAAAAAATTATTTGCTATGAGCAAAATACGTCAAAAAATAGAGGTCATGGTCTTAAATAAAATATATGACAAAAAATGTTGGAGTTCTATTGAGTAGAAGTATTTGAGTGATTTTCAGGTTAGAAATACCTTGATCGAAGGAATTGAATTGAAGAAAAGTTGATTAATTATGGCACGTGCAAATAATTGTCACGTGAAAAAAACAATAGACACTAATTTTAACATTCTATTTCCACCTCTAACAGTTGTTGAAATTGTTTGATTATAAAGATTGAAGACTTTTACATTTGGGAGTCCCGCGCACATGAACATGAACGTATGAACGATGAATCCACACACATTTACACATAGGCACTCACATAACACGTATTTACACAAATTCACGTGAGCTTATACGACGGCTTCAACACGCGTGCAATTGTGTACAAATATATGTACCACAATGAAACGAATGTCAATGGTGTCAAATAGTGCAAACGATCTTGATTCTTGCGAGGAAAACAGTAGAAAATCAACAAGACTTTGTACTTACTAATTCCAAGTTAATAACTTATCGTTAGTAAGAACTTTTAACGTCTACGTCACTATATTTAAAATTATATATATACTGGGGGGGAACAACAATAATTATATTATTAGCTTAGGATCATATGTATAGCAATAAAATGTGTATTGCAACATTCAAATTCATATATATATTACATATATGTAATGTATAGACAGGGCCGTGCGCAAGGGGTCAAATAGACAAATTAAAATTAAAAATAAGATTTTATTTTACATCAAAGACGATCGTTTTAAGGACATTTTTTTATTGTAACATAATATGAATTAATCATAAAAGTATTTCTATATTTATATAGACTTTTCTCGTCTTTCTCGTATTCGAAATTGAGGACAACTATTAATCTATTATATATATTGTTACTGTTTGTTAGGTAATAACAGAGCTGGGTAAAATAGTTCTCAAAATGTATTTAAAATGTAAAATTTAATTTAAACATTTTAATTTAATTTAAATTTAATTTTAATTTTAATTTAATGTAAAATTTAATTTTCAAAGTCAATTATAAATTATACTTACATACAATTTTACAAAGAATAATTATTATTCTTACCATGTAACCACAAATTTTGGGTCGTGAGTTCTAAATATCAAATTTTGATTTCTTTCACGTAACTGTAAATACAGGGAACGATAGTTTTTTTGGATGAAGATTGCTTCTTTTTTGCTTTTCTTACTTTTTTTACTTTTAAAATGATTTTTAAAACATTTTGTGGACTTTTTGTGGATTTTATTGAATTTTATGAGATTTCTAACAATTTTAAGGGATTTCAAGAGATTTTTCAGATTTTTAAAAAATTTTGTGAAATTTTAAATGATTTCATGGAATTTGAAGAAATTGCACCCAAGTGTTAAGCTCAAAATTCGATTCTCCATTTTACTTAACGAAAATTATAGATAAATATTTTTTCGCTCTGTAGCGCTAATCTTTTTTTAAATATAAGACCGCATACAGAGCGAAAAAATATTTAATTTCGATACTTTTTGCAAAAAACGAAGAATTCAGAATCTAACTTCAAAATTGAATATTTTCATTTTACTTAAAAAATATTTGAACTAGATATTTTCTCGCTCTGTGTGCATAATTCAAGTTAAAAATTGATTAATTCTGCAGATGGAAAAAATTCCAAATTTAATATTTGTTGAGTAAAATGAAGAAATCGAATTTTTAGATTACAACTTGGCTCCAATGCTTTGCTTTCAGATAATTTTATTATAATATAAATTACTAGTCAACGAATTTTTGTTATACATTTGAGTCACTTTTATTAAAAAATAATTATTTTTGATTGCAATCAACCCAAAAACTTCAAAACTTACTTATCAACGTGAAACAGACAACTTGTCCAGGAAAGAACCAAAAAAAATGGAAAATGGTATCTTAAGTGGAAAATAGGTTGAAAATCTATCTAAGATGGAAAATGCAAAATGGGTTTCTTCTTTCTATTTAAAATACAAAATAGAAAATGGCATTTTGCATTTCAAATACCTATTTGAAATGAATTAATTTGAAGTAGTTACCCATCTCATCTTTTATTGCTATAAAGCTATTTGGTACATTTTTAAAGTGTTGCATGTCTAAACTTTTCATTTAAAAATGATTTGTTGTTTAATTTCCACGATGACAGACTTTTAAATACATAAAATATATAATTACATAAAAATACATAATAGTAAGTGAAATGAACCGCCGTAATTTAATAAATAATTAATAAGTAATTTAATAAATTAAAATTCTCACGTCAGATTCACTTAGAGCTTTGATGAAGAAACATATTTGAAAGGGTCCAGTTTTTAAACAAAGGATTAAGCAAACTCATGTAGATATCAGGATTTCTCGAATGAGGAAGATGTTTTGATGCTCTCCCAACATAAATGCCAATCGCTTTATCAACGACAATTAAAGGAGATCCAGAATCGCTGGGTGAACCATATTTTTTACCACTTTTATCAAGAGTACAAATTTCTTCACTTGTGATTCTTCTTACTTGTTGTAAATAACGTTCACATTCACTTGATTTGATTATAGGAACTTCGATTGATCGTAATTCGGTAGGAACTAGTAAACTGCTTCTGAAATCGTGTAAAGTAAAAGAATTTAGATCAGAAATATTGCTTTAATACTTTTATCATATCCTATCTTAAAAAAATGGTGTCACGAAATATCTCGAAAATCTCGCATATATTGTTGTTGCAAACCTGATTGGCTTTTGAATGACTTGAAGTTTTAACAAGGAAAACAAAATAATAGCACATGTGTTGATTTGCTGGTCTCTTAAAATTTTAAAACAAACTTCGAAATCCTTAAAAATTTGTTAAAATCTCTTAAAATATTCTTAGAAACCTCTTGTAAATCGTTAAAATTTGTGAAAATATCTAAAAATTCTTTGAAATCTTCAAAAAATTCTACGTAATCGTTAAAAATTCTAAAAAAATTTTTAAAAATCACAAAATATCTTGAAATTCCTTAAAATTATTAAAAATCTCATAAAATACCATGAAAACCTTTAAAATTTCACAAATTTTAAATAAAAATCAGAAAAACCTCTTGAAATCTCTAAAAATTTGACGATAACTTTCAAAATTCTTTTAAATTCTACGAAATCTTCTGAAATCTCTCAATAAAATTACCCGACAAACTTTAAAATCCTTCAAAATCCATAAAGTATTTTAACACTTATAAAAATCTCCTGATATTCGTTAAAATTCGTGAAAATCTCTTAAAATTCTTAGATATTTTAGGAAATTCCTTAAAATTCTACGATAATATTCCTTTTATATCCGGTAAAATTTATTCATTAAAATTATTAGAAATCTCATCAAATTCCATACAATCCTTTAACACTTCACAAAATCTTTTATAAATCATAAAAATCCCTTGAATTCTCTTAGAATCATTTAAAAATCGTCAAAATTCCTTACGATACGTTAAAATCTCTAAAAATTCGTCGAAATTACACGAAAAATTTTTTAATTCCTTAAAACTCTAGAAACTGTTTGAAATCTCTTAAAATTCCTCCAAATTTTACAAAATTCAAAATCCATTAAAATCCTTTAAAATTCTCTAAAAAAATGTCTTAATATTGTACGAATACCTTATAATTCCACGAAATATCCTGAAATCCCTTTAAATACAAAATCATTTAGAAATTCTAAAATTCTTTTGAATTGAGTGAAAATTACTTGAAAATCGTCAAAATCCTTTAAAATTCTCAGAAAACGTTTGAACTTTGTTAGAGTTTCTAAATTATGCAGTTAAATTCAGTAACACTGATTCAACGTTGCATTTCCAACAAAATTCGTCTCTAAAAAAAAATGGTTTCACAAAATGTCTTGAAAATCTGGGATACATTATTATTGTAAATCTGATTGAGCTTTGAATGACTTGAAGTTGTAAGAAGGAATACAAAATAATCGCGCGCTTTGCGCGCGTGTTGGTTTACTAGTAAAATTAAATAATCAGATATTTCTGTTTATTTTAAAATATCTCACCCTTTTTCGTGAGGGACGTTTACCCATCCACTCAAAGAAGCAATACTATTTACTGGTAGAGGTCCATTAAACATTACTATTGCTCGATTATGAGTATTTTGAAAGTCAATAGGTGGCTCAATTGCAATTAAGACAAGATCGCCAGTATATGTTCTTTGATTAAAATGTGGGTATACTAGTTTATGTATTATTCCGTGTATTCTTCTACCATTTAAGTGTACTGATCCACTTAGAATCCTGTAATTCTCGTTATTTCCTTCAAGGAAACAATGGACAGCGGATAAAATGAATTCAGACGATAATATAGTTCCAACACATCTATTATGCCCATTTTCTTGAATATTGACCACATAGGGAGCACGTTCGATCCATACTGGATTATTTTGATGTGGCAGTTTATTAATTACACGTTTCTGGCGGATATGAAGAGAATTTTCATCTGTAAAAATGATCAAATTATTCATAATTCATCAATAGGTACAATATGTCGAAACCACTTGAAGTCAGATAAATCAATTTGCACTTGATTCTTTAAAAATTGATTTTAAAAATAATATCCAAATAATTATTTATACTTACTAATATTCTCATCTAAGAAACTACCGATTCCCAGGGAGAAAATTATAGAAAGAATTAAGAGATATGCGATAATTTGTTTCGACATTTTCTACGAAAAATGAGGAGGTATTCTGGTGTTAAATTTAGAAACACGGATGAGACAGTCCTCTTTTTTTACCAATATTTATGTACAGATAATAAATTTTATTGCATGATTTACTATCGACCACGCTTTGCTTTCCGGGATTCATGATATGTAAATATGAGTTCTGCACAATTCTGTTGATTCTAAAATTTAAACCAAAAAAAATAAACAATTAAATTTAATAAATAAACAAATTACTTCATAAGTCTAGATTGATGATCATATAATTAACGCAATACGTCTTCAAATCGGTCGCTTTGAAAGTCAAAAAATTATCTTTTTAAAAATATATGTTTGTAAATAATGACGAGACCGAACTTTTTTCTACTTTCTGTTTTTTGATCGGATGGTTATTTTTAATAATAAGCATAATAAACTAAAAAAAATGTTTCCCTGATATTCAATTAGTTTTTCCTCATTTTTCTGAAGTAAAAAATGATAATAGCCCTTTATTAGTTTAGAGGTTTCAAATTGCTTGACGAGAAAAACAAAATTTATTTACATTTTTGATTTGATAGAGGAAACAAATATCAGACTTCTCCAAAAACTGCAAATAGTAGTAGTAGTAATAGTAGCAGTAGTAGTAGTAATAGTAGTATTAGTAGTAGTAAATTATAAATAAATTATAACTTTGAATCAAATGTGGAAATAAAAAAAATTACAAACAATTGTTTTTACTGATTAGAAAAATTTATTGAAGTTGAGAACGAATAGATAACTGTATACATTTATACAACATTAAAAAAGCATCATTTTACATTTTTTTTTATAAAAGTACGAAAGAACAGTTTCTCAAATTGAAACAAATGAAAATATAAACAGTTTCGATGAATTATTCCTGATAACGTAATCCCATTTCCATTAATAATTCGAAGGGAAGGTGCGGATGTGTTTTATATAAAACTTTAAATACATTTGTTTTCATAATAGCTTTAAAATTTTTCAAAATAAAAGATATAGCATGTTCTTTCAAACAATCCGCATTGCACTTGTCGCACAGTATCAATATATCAATCGCATTTCCAACATTCAATGTCTTTTGCAAAGTGAATTCGCAAATTAGTTGAAGATTATCGATTTGATAATAATGAGCTGCTTTAAATATCTCCAACCCGAGTTTGTCTAATTTTGCTACCGTGCCGGTATACATAAATCTCAACAATTCGTAAAAAACTTCAAAACTGATGTCATCTGGGACCTTAACTTCATTAGAAATAGCTTCTGTCATGTCATTTGAAAACATTTTCTGAAAAACTTGACTCTGAGATATAAGTATCAACTTGTGCGCACGTATTTTTTTATCTCCGACAAAAAGTACAACGTCACTGAAAGTTTCATTATTTATAAAAGACGCAAATCCCTTTATTAAAGGCAAATTATCCCTGTTATCATCAACAACCTTTTCAATTTCACAAAGAATTTTAAGGTTCTGTTTTACCAATAATTGATTAATTATTTCTATAGAAATAAAATTTCCGATCCCGTATTCTTTATTAACAGTAATCAAACCTGAAATTTGGAATTTTCGTATGAATACTCTATCATTCTTATCGTCTAAGATGGAAAAATAGACAGTTAAGGAGACAGGTCCTTCATCTGCCTTGCAGTTTTCTAGGTAAAGGGAAATAGACCGTCTTCCACTATTTTGGCTGTAACAATAATCACATGATGATGTGACAAGACTGGTCAGGACTAAACACCATTCTAGTTTAGCCTCATCAATCACAGAAAATTTTTTGGATTTCATTTTTTGTGGCGAATGAATTCTAGATCCGATGTTCGGAAAACCTTGTACAATCCATTTAAAGGAGGTACGGAAATCGACATTACTGAAAGTCTTTCTGAAACCAAAAACAATATTTATCTATTTATTTATTTATTTCCAAATATTTCGGATTAAAATTTTTTAGATTATTTAAACCCGAAAAAATCTGAACGTCTTTTGTTAACTTTCAGAATATATAATAAAATTATAAATTTTTTTCTCTATAAAGTTCTATTTCAAAAAAAAAAAAAAGTATAAAAGTATAAAATGGAAAGAATGAATTTTCAGGTTATCTAAATATTGACGCATTTTAAACCTCATTATAAAATATAATTTGAGAAAAATGGTATATCACTTACGGGCTGCTTTCCATTTTCTATTTTTTATAGTTACAAATTGGTGGTAACTATATGTATATATATATTTAGTTCTGTCAAATTTGCTATTCTATCAGCATCCTCTATTCCTCTGACTCCCCTGCAAATAAAATTTCTATAAAATGCTGCGCATGTTTTACTTGCAAGTTCTGAGTTATTTCATTAAAAATAATTTACATATACTTACTAT
>CAJFCP010025693.1:17416-66638 GCA_904066005.1 Synergus itoensis
CAAGTTCTGAGTTATTTCATTAAAAATAATTTACATATACTTACTATGAGCAGGTAAGAATTCTGTATAGCCAATACAGCTAATAATTCACTCTGGAAACTGGAAGAATCGAAATTCAATTCAATTTTTTACTGAATTAACGGTTCTCTACAATCTGACTGCTAACAATCCGCTTGATGGCATTTTGTTTTTGGCATCCTCTACAATCTAGCAAAATCTAGATCTAGAGTAGACTAGATGAATCTAGAATCTTCTGCAAGTTTTCAACTGTTTTCAATTACACAAGGGAATCCCCGTGTAATTTGTAATCTCAATTTCGGAATTCCCCAATTTCTTTAAAAAAATTATTTTGAAAAGAACTATATTGTTGTTTATTTCGAATTTGAAATACATATAAGAAATTTGATTTTCTGCTAAACTTTTTAGAATAACAGTTTTCCTTGCACTAAAAATGTTTAAGATGTATTAAAAACATTCGAAAATCAATTTTTGGAACAGGGCAAAAGGAAAAAGGGTTATCTATTTAGGATTTCAGTTTTATATTTCCCGCTAATTAGCGTAGAAGTGGCAGTTGGCTATTCTGTCTTCCGCAGTCTTAGGTGCCAACCTTGTAAAGTTTTGAAAGTTTTCACAAACGGCTATGGAGTGAACACTCGAGAAGTGGTTCGGGCCACTTATTTTTTTAATTTTGTATATTTTTTCGAAGCTTTTGCAAAGAACTCAACGTGCCGGACGATTTTTTCGGTTTCAAAATATCCATTTAAATCGAAAATTCGGTCAAAATGTACCTATTTCGTGTGCTGTGTGCTTTTTTGTGCGTGACGGCTGTCCTAACCTTATCTACTAAAAAAGAGAAAAAATTGGATCGTGAGATAGAAAGTGACATTAATTCGTCTTCTACGAAAGACGAAAATACTCTCGATCCTAAATTCCAGAATGTGAGCAAATTTTCTGAAGAAGGAATTGTTTCACTGGAAAAAAATAAATTGAATGTAAGTGTCATATGTCAGTTCTTGTATCACATATATATATAAACAAACCGAAATGTCAATTAAAGATTTCAGAGCACTTTTTAATTTATGTAGTCATTACTTTCGATTTTTCCCCGTCATTATCAACTGGCGAAGTGAAATTGAAGTTGCATAATATAGTCTTGAGAATTAAGAAACAATTGCTTGTATGTATTGAAGTTGAATTTACGTGGCAAATAAGTTACGATACTACATATGTAATACACATTCTTACCAAAGATATTACTTTTTAAAATTATCTTCAAACTTGTTTTTTACAGATAATTTATTGTCAAGGTTTTTTACTTTTTCAGTTGTACAAATAACTTCTTGGAGTTCTTGCTGAAAATTAATTTTACAGTTGATAAGTAAATTTAAGGAAATAAAATAATTAGCGGGTTTTCCAGTTTGCTTAAAAATTAAAAATAATATTTACGGATACGATTACTTTTAATTGCAGATTAGCGCATTAAGTCCACCACCCATGGAAGGGGGCGGGAAATTTACATATGCAACTGCCCCTTTGCGAGTCGAAGACTCGAAAGTTCTTCCATCAGTTTCCAAAGAAGTTTCGTCTTCCATACCAAACTCCACAAAAGAAGGAATTCAAACTGAACGAGCAGTGAGTCCTCGAAAGGAAGCAGTTCCAATAAGATTTAATATTAAACCGCGGAAAGGTGTTGGAAATGAAACAAGTTTCAGTGAAGCAGACTCTTCTTCCGAAGATTTTAACATTAAATTGAAAGATCAATTAAATCCAAGCTCAGCTCTTCCCTTTAGTTCAATCGAGACACTTAAAGATAAAACTCAAAAAGTAGAAATACCCCCCAGCTCCACTATTAAAAATCTCCCTCCTAACAAAACTTCCGTGTCTGAAGCTCCTCAGAAAATGACCACTGAGAAAATTAAGAAACATAAATTGAAACCAACAGTTACAATTGGTGGATCAAATGTCGATGAACCGATTCCAGCCTCTCCGACAAAAACTCCGCCTTTGGGAATGCCCAGAAAAATTGATTATATTGTTCCTGTTATGATCACTATTTTTGCTTTACCCTTGTTAGGCATAGCTAGTTATGTTTTATATAGGAGAGGCCGAGATTGTTGGGATAAAAGACATTATCGGCGAATGGATTTCCTGATTGATGGAATGTATAACGAATAAATTTCATGAATTTGAAAAATTTATTCGTTAGTAGGGTGGCCACTGGTCCGGGAAATGATCTGTAAATTTTCTGAGATCTGAAAAAATTTAAAAAATTATGGTAACCTATTTTTTTATGCTTAAATTTTATTATTTTAAAGACTTCACATTTGAAATTGAAATATCCTGGAGAAATGTTCGTAACCTTGAGTGACCACCCTGGTTACAAATTTGATCACAAATCCCAAAAAATCTCTTTGATTTCTAGCGTTAAGAAAGCGTTCTTTTTAAAAATAGGCCACAAGTTATAAATTATTCCTAAGATGGAAGAAATTGAATTGTAGATTAAATTGGTTCCTAATGGCCCTACAAATTTATTTTCTATTTTACTTCAATTGGATTAAACATATTTTTAATTTTCCAAGACAATAACTGATCATAAAAATATTAATTTTGTATTAACAGCTTTTAATTTTTAATATCCTAGGTTTATAAGATAATAATAAATTATAAATAAGATAAGATAATATATTATATTATTACTGTTATTATTATAATTATTATCTTATAATTATTATAAGGCTCAAGAGGAAGGTCAATTTTCAAGATTCACATATTTTCGATATTGGAAATTATTTCGTTTTGATACGAAAAATGGTACGTATCAAAGGGTTGGAATATTCTCTTTTCACTTATTTGCAAAAAATATTTCAGATTAGTTTCTTAAAAAGTGATAATTTAACAATTTATAAATATATGTGGATATGCCAACCCTAGAAAATTGTACATATTGTTAAAAATTTCTTGAAATACTCAACAGGTCCAAATATCGACTGTCGTTAGTTCTTATTTTTAATAAGAGTTAAATACGTAAAAATTCAGATGAAATATTTTGTTAGTAATAAAATATTTCTGCGAACAGAATTGTTATTTAAAATACTTTAAATATCCCTTCTCGTTTTAGAGAACAGTTACAAATTTTTCAAATTGTATTTTATCAATATTGTATACCTCGACTCTGCGTTGCTGTTGATAATTCTGTCATCAATATCATTTGGTGAGATGCGAAGAAAACCAAAGAATAAGGGATAAAGGCCTTTTGACCTAAACTTCCTTTCTGCATTTTTAATTTTGCCGCAAAATATTAATTTTTAATGCTAGCATTTTCACCTGCATTTACATAAATTTAAGAAGAAATATACAAAAAAGCAATTTATAATCTATGTTATATTTTATCAAAATGAAGTGTCAACAGTTATTTTTGTACAGCTATGTAAAAAGGGATATTTTACGAAATATAAAAAGTAAGGTGTCTAACAGCAAAAATCGTTTACTTATTTTTTTTCATGATTTTATTAATAAGCTCTTCGCATACATAAACGCAGTATCGCTGGCGATTATAGGTAAATCACGAACATCGTGAAATGATCTTTTAATTCTCTCTCGAATGAAGAACAAACCTTGTTTTACTTTCAAAGAATTGCGTTATTTCGAAGGAACAGATTATATTTTTTTCGTAGAAGAAGGTAGAAAAAAACTTAATTTTAAAGCATATCAGTTTTCAAAAGATATGACAAGTTTTCTAACTCTTAATTGAAATCAAAACCTTAACTTTTTTTTTGTCAATCGCAGCCTTTGGGGCTCGGCCGAAATATTGGTGTCGATGTATTATCAATTGAACCTAATTTTTAATCCCTTAAATCGATTTCCATTCGATTTTTCTATCTTGTTTCCTCTTTATCCTTTTTTCTAGGTAAAAGATTACGTTTACACTGACTAAAATCTACACGATAAGATGCGATCATTTTTCCTCGCTACATGTGTGTAACAAAGGTTTGTAAATATAAAAATAGTTGTGTGAATCAACGTCCATCTTTTCTTCATTTTGTCGCAAAAATATTGGTAATAATGGGGTTGAATTAATAAATAAAATTTCAAAAAAGTGTCGTTGATTGGTATAAAAGAATTGATAATTCCAGCACGAACAAAATGTGCGAACTTGAATTTTTCATCAGCTTTAACTTCTGTCAAGCTTGAAACAGAATTTTTTTATCATACCTAATTATGGTTTACCAAATTCAAAAACGACAAAAAATGAGATTGAAAATTAAAAACATAAAGTACTAATTATATTTTTGATTTTCTGTTTCAGACATAAAGTTTTTTAAGCTCTTGGCTCTAGAAAAGAAGAGTCTTATAATATCTCCAATCTTTTCCCAGGTTCCAGGAAATCCGGGAAGATGAATTGTGCATTAAAATTTAAAATTGATTGCAGAAGACGCAAGCTTAGTGAGTGACGCGGTGAAAAAATTAATGAAAATGACGCAGTCGCAAATTTATAACAACGTATCACATGTGCTCCACAGTCGTGCAAGTACGTATAAATTATTACAACGTCCCTTTGCACCTATAATGCGTATTGTGTAGTCTGTACTTAATTGTACATCAGTTCAAAAATCCAGGTCCATTTCATCAAATGACTAGACTTTCTTTTTCTCATTTAAAGAAATCGTTCAATTCGGCAAAATGTTTTTCTCTCGGCTTCAACTCCAAGAAGCTTTTAAAGAAGAACTTCTTTGAAAATTCAGAAAGTGATCTCCAATTATTTGTGGATTTCGAACTGATTCCGGATTCAGGATTTTAAGCCTTCCTCATAGAATAGTTATTCAGGTTTCTGAATTTTTGTTTCGTAAAATTCAGAAGCTTCGATGACTGGGTTTATTTTATTTTGATTTATATTTTACTTCCTCAGGAAAGGCTTCTCTTGGCGGAATCAGACTAAGCATCATTATGTGTCGTGCGTAGGCTCTGGAATTGCGGAATTGCGTGTCCGTCCCATGCAAACGATCAAGGACTCCCAGGACTCCAAAGCACTGATTGAATCTATAAAAAGATTTATGCATTTTCAGTGATTAATTGTATAAAATTGGAACACTTTCGTGTTGGAGACTTCTGATAGAAAATCAGGACAGAGAGCTATTGTTATTTTTATCCTAATGAAACTACGTATGAGAAAGGAATAATTACCCTAGAGATCAGAAGGTTCGAGAGGAAGAAATAAAGACTAAAGGATGAAAATATGAAAAGAATAAAGAGATTAAGAAAAGACAAAGTAGTAAAAAGGAATTGGATGAAGAATAAGATTTATAAAAGGAAACATTAAAAAAATAGGTTTTATGTAAATCGTGGATGGAATATTTTTATCCATTATAAAAAATGAGTACTTTTCAATAAAGGATGTAATAAAGTTGGGAAGATATCCCTTGTAGCGCTTACTTCAAATGATGAAAATCATGTGCCTCAGGCGACGGGAAGAATGGCAGATGATATCCCGAATGAGCGTTGAGCGTTGAAAG
The DNA here is from genome assembly GCA_904066005.1 of Synergus itoensis. Taxonomy (NCBI): domain Eukaryota; kingdom Metazoa; phylum Arthropoda; class Insecta; order Hymenoptera; family Cynipidae; genus Synergus; species Synergus itoensis. Next base: position 22,927 of record CAJFCP010025693.1, read on the forward strand.
AATGGCGAGAGAAAACCAGAGCCAGGCTGTGGCCACATGAGATCCTACGATAAAGACACCCAAAAACGGAGGGATTAAATTGGAACCGATGTGCTCGAGAGGATGGCAATATATTGCTGTCACAGCCACCGGCGCCGTCCATTGGTGGTGTTGCTTGTGGATGTACTTGTACAGATACCGGCTATGCAATAATCTGAAAAATATACAATTTTTCGTTTATTATCACAGATTTTAAAGTGTAAAGATTTCTGGCATCATTTAAAAAATTTAAGGATGTTGAAGCCTTCTAATCTAAAAATTCGATTTCTTCATTTTACTCAACAAATATTAAACTGGGAATTTTATCCCTCTGTAGAATTAATCAATTTTTAACTAGAATTATGCGTACAGAGCAAGAAAATATCTAATTCAAATATTTTTTAAGTAAAATGAAAGTATTGAATTTTGAAGTTAGATTTTGAATTCTTCGTTTTATGCAAAAATTATCGAAATTAAATATTTTTTCGCTCTGTATACAGTCTTATATTTGAAATAAGATTAGCGCTACAGAGCGAAAAAATATTTATCTATAATTTTTGTTCTGTAAAATGGAGAATGGCCCTTAAAGGAAAATCTCGGTGCAAACTAAAAATTAATTGTTAACGATATTCCTAATATCTGTTGGAAAATACATTACCTATGGGAATAATAAAATCCAATTTCCTCGAAAAGAATATGTATAGCAATTTCTGCTAAAACCCAGTGGAATGTGGGAAGTTCGCGAACTGAAGGATAACCACGCCATTCCATCAAGTGGTAACTGGCATATGCTAATGGGAGACCCACGACGAGCTGATTAAACAGCACTTGAGCTATTACTTTGCAGAGTTCTTTAGAATTGACAGGCTCATTGGTTCCTGGCTGGATTTTGTACCGACGCAAAGCTGCAGGTTTATTCGTTATATCCAGGATCGTATAAATCCCTCCGAAGATCCAATATACGATAAAAGTTAAACCCATAGATCCTGAAAAATGTCTCGATCTTAGATTTCATATTTTAGATTACTAATTCTACAAATAACTAGAAAATTAATTACCGAACACCCATAACGTCACAGGATCGTCTCCCAACTTGTCTAAAATTTTGTCCCATTGGGCTTGCCAGAAGTCGCCCGAAGCGCCCCAAAACCTCTGGAGATGCCTGAAACAATTTTTATGGGGATTATAATCAGAAGCTTCTTTTGAGAAAGGACTTTTATTTATTTTGGAAGAAATTGTTACCATGTAAGCGAATTACAAACAGCAGCAAATCCTACAACCACCGTTCCAATTACAAACAAAACACTCCTCAGACTCGAAAGCAGCGTAGGAGGAGTTTGATTTTTGCTGGCATCGTTAGTCGGTGCCGTGGCAGCTGAAATGAAAAATAATTACTGAATAAAGAAAATAAATTGAGTCCTTTCATCAAGAAATGCGTTCGTCATTGACTCAATTGCCACCTGCAATTCAATTACTCCCCTAATTCTCATTCATTTACAATTGGGGTATAAATGGACTATTTAAATTAAAATAATAACTAGTAAAAATAAATAATGAACGATTTCACAATGTTAATTATAGATAATTATAGATAAATATTTTTTCGCTCTGTAGCACTAATCTTTTTTCAAATATAAGACTGCGTACAGAGCGAGAAAATATTTAGTTTCGATACTTTTTGCATAAAACGAAGAATTCAAAATCTAACTTCAAAATTGAATATTTTCATTTTACTTAAAAAATATTTGAATTAGATATTTTATCGCTCTGTACGCATAATTCTAGTTAAAAATTGATTGATTCTACAGAGGGATAAAATTACAAATTTAATATTTGTTAAGTAAAATGAAGAAATCGAGTTTTTAGATTAGAACTTGGTTCCAACACCCTTAACGAAGAGGAATTGTTTGAAATTTGAATCGGTAATTAACATTGACCCCAGAATCAATTAAAGGAGGATAGATGGAGGTTCATAAACGATAATGCGATTTTATTTTTTAGCTAAGCTCGATATTCGCTTGAAAAGCCGCAAAGTGGTGGCTTTCTCTGTACGTCTATTGGCGAAAGTTTGACTAAGTGCCCAAGCGAACTCTGTGCCCTTTCGTAATATTGAAACAGAAATGTCTTCCTCTGTCCCAGACTTATTTCAATTTATTTTATTCAACGTGAACTACGATATTTCTAACGATAAAGGACTCCTTGCCCTTTCAGAAACTGCTTGTGTCTCCTTGATATTAAAACCTAATTTCTACCAACTTTGCAAACTACTGCCATCAATGTCAATCAGGAGCAAAATGTGAGCGTTAAATTTTTTTTAAGTTTTTGCAAGTTGACATTTTTCAATTTCAAATACTCGAACGTCAAGAAAAATGGAAGAGAAATTATAAGCGATAAAAAAAACAGCTTTCATGGGCAAGATTCCAGTATAAAAAGGTTTATTAGTTATTTAATATCTCAGTTTTTTTAAGAGGACATTAAAGGGGTAATTATGTCATTGAAGTATCGTGCTTCTCTTCTTGGAATTTTCACAAAGCAGGAAAGGACCTTCGCCTACTTTTTAGATCGATTTGCACATTTTCATTTCATAAATAATTAAGGCTATTTCCTCCAGAAACTGTATAATGTATAAGTTCTTGCATTGTTATGCGAAAAATCTATGAATTCAGATTACTGAAATATTCGATAACGTCGGTGGCAAAATTCTTTATCAAATATTTACTAATTGCAATAAAGTTAAAAAAAAACAAAATAGAAATAAAAAATAAAATAAAAAAAATAAAAAAATAAAATAAAATAAAAAAATAAAAAACAAAATAGAAAGTAGAGAGCTTTAAAATCCTAATTTGGACGTTTTAATGCCTTCAACAATCCAAATCTTTTAAAATCTTGAACAATAACTGATGGCCAAATGCATTGGTTAAATATAAAGTAACACTGTATAGAAACTCGTAACTGTAAAACTGTATGTGAAGAGATTGAAAAGCACGAAAGGTTCCTGAATTTTAATCAAGAATGTGAAACGAGCGGTCAATGTTTGCGAATAACGGTGTCGTTAAAATGGTTTTATTAGTCAATGATTTGAAAAAGGACAAAAAATATAAAAAAACATCCTGAAATTATCTTCCTCTTTTATTTTTTATAACAATTTCATATTATCAAATCATTATCGTTATTCGATATTTTTAAATTACATAAAATTGATATTATATAATAATTAAATAAAAAGTTTCTCCCTTGAGAAATGAAGGCAACTAATTTTGTATATAAATTAATGAATAGATTGCTAGTTCATCAAAGAGTTTAATAATTTATTTGAGACACTCGAGAATTTGAAATTGACGAAGTGGAACAGAATTTGTGCAGGACAGCGATTTCTACTTAAATCTACATTGCACGTACATACATGGCATACATAATTATATTTTTTTACTAACTTAGTATTAGTGCTTGAAAATTACCGTTACTTCTATTTTTAATACAGAAAAATATTTGCATTTGTCTTTTTTTTCGAATTTATAACTCTGGGATTATTGAATTTCAATTTTTCCAAAATTGGTAGATGTAGATTCAAGAGCTATAAAATTTATATAAAAATAAAAGCTTCGAAATTTGAATGCTTGTGACTCGACATTTTCAAATTTAAAGTCTTTTTTGATTGAAAGGTTTTTTCCTATTAAAAGAAGTAAAGTGTTTCCAATAAAGGCAATTAAATATTTTTAATTAAAATTTAAATCGAAAGTAATACTATATCAATCTAGATTGACTAAAATTTACGAGCTTTGGTATTTAGAGGCTTTAAAATTGAAAGTTTTTTAATTTTATCGTCGTAATAAAATTTAAATGCTTTTTAGTGGGATTCCTTAAAACTGAATTTTTGCATAAGCGAAAAAGTGTAAATTAAATCGGAATAAAAATTCAGAGGCTTTAAAATTTGATTACTGCATTACAGGAGCACATCATTAAAATTTAAGCTCATTTTTTATGTATATATAAAAATTCATTTATTTCGATTTCATTAATTTTTCTGGATCCAATATTTTGAAATGACTGATTAGAAAAGTTAAAATTTTTATTTATTGGAAATGAATTTGCAAAATATATTGAGATGCATTTCAGTGACAGGCATCACTTCCAATTATTATCCGGTGAAGGAGACATTCGCGTCGGTCGATCGACGACCCTTCGACGCATTCGATTCCCTACTCAAATCGCAAATGTCATTTGGTGAAAACAAGCGGAAATTTTCAATCGTCCTCGAATTCACCATAAATCAGATTAACTCGTATTATACAAACAAAGGGCGACCACCTTAATTGAGGGGCCAGTTCGAATAAGGGAATATAGAATTTTTCGGTTTAACGCAAAAGAACCTAATATTAAAATTATGCAAAAATTTTTTAAAGCGACAAAAAGTCAATGCGTTGAAACTAAAAAATAATTTTTAATAATAATTATTATAATTAATAATTATTATTAGTTCTAAAAAAAGAAAAACCCACAGACCATTTTTTAAGTAGACAATATTTACTAATTTGATATAAAGTTTTAAATATATAGGTAGAGACAATTTTTTCTGTTCTTGAAAATCTTTAAATTGTGCGATGAAGAAATCAGAACTATATTTAATTTAAATATTAAATACTGGCATCAATATTACGTCAAATCTCATTGTTTTATAAAAATATCAATAACTTTTCGAAATAATGAACATTTTTTAAATTTCTGGAGCTTATTATTTTAAAGATAACTTTCTGACATTTTTTACTTTGTATTGTGCGGGACTAAAAGTTGTCCTAAAAAAGTTGAAAATATTTGAATATTTCTCCTTATACTGAGAAAAATATTTTTATAAAATATAAATTTCTGGAAAATTATATTAAAATTTACATTCATTTGATTTTTATTATTATTTTCCCACTGATCAGATAATATTAAACTTTTTACGTATTTCAAATCCAAATTTGAGCCCTTGTACAATGCAGAAAAATAATTGTACAATTTCTTCAATAAGTCTATAGAAATCTAATTTTAAAATAAGCACAAGAAATTTAAGAAATGTTCATTATTCGAAAATGTTTAAAGATTTTTGAATTTTTGTCAATTAAAAACAAAATTTCCATGCAAAAATCGAAATTTTCCAAAATTATACGAAAATTCAAAAATTATGCGAAGATTACAAAATTATGCGATGAAAAAAAATTATGTGTTTTTATGCGATGACGAATCTTGTTTATTTAACTTCGAAACTTCATAAATCGTAAAGATTTCGATTAATATTCAATTCTGAGACATTATGCGATTATGCGCTTTGCATAAAATAGGGGTTTCTAAATATAGGTTTTTAAATAATAAAAATAATAAATTATGCAAATTTTAATTGATTTCTTATACGATTTAAGATTTTTAATTATATATTTTGGACTGTGTTTCAGATTTGCACTATAATTTAAGAATTTGAATATACGTCTGGATGGGTAATTCAAGTGTTATGCAAGATCTTTAATTATCGTGAAAGTGGATGAGAAAAGTTCATTCATTCTTTCTTTTTCTCAAATTTTCATTATCGGAATTAAATTCTTAGTCGGCTCGACTTAAATAGAATCACATGTTAAATAATAAAGACATTTTTATTTATGATTTTTTAAAACGGAAATAGACTTATTTTGAAATTTAAACAAATCCCGAAATTTCAAATCCTTTATGTTTTTAAGCTTATATAAATGAAATGTCCTTATTAGTTAATAATCTTGGGTAAAAAAACATTCTTTTTATAGTGGTGACTTTGCGTCGCCAAACTTTTAGCGAGATAAGTCGAATCTTCTTCAGTTTAAAGTGGAGGAAAACAAATAGTTCCTTTCGATGATATTTCAAAACATTGTTAAAGAAAATAAAAAAAAATAATGAACTGTAAATGTTTAGTTAAATTTAATAATCAAATACGATATTTGGTTTTAATTTATAATAAATATGAATCTTCTCATCGAAAAAGAGAGGAAGGAATAATTTTCAGTAAAAAAAGACAATTTTATTGAACTCGTTAATAATTTATAGACGTAAATCTTTATCGTGATTATTGCTCAATTACAAACAAAAGTTCTTATTATAAAAAATTATCAGTCTAGATAATTGTCTCTGTTTACATTGAATAAATTGTAGTTTTCATACACATACGTAATACAAATATTATTAAATATTGCTTCTTATTGAAACTGATTATTAATTAATAATTATGATTCAAAAATATCTTTCCAATCAATTTTTTTATTTTATCTCCAGGATTTCAACGATTAAATGCTTTCAAAGTTTATAGCATTAAATTTTTTACACATTTATTATTGCGCAGTAAAATAATATTTGAAATGCAAACTATCTCATGAAATTCTGATGCTTTTAATCTTTTACTTATTTTCATATTTTTTTTTGCTAAATTGGATACTTTTTTCCTCCTTTTCCACTTATTTGGAATTGTTTGAAGAAAACTTGACCCTTGCTCAAGTTTCCGTCCAAAATACGACAAGATAGATGTAAGAATTCCTTTTCGATGTTTACGAGAATCTTGAGAGAAGATAAATAGCTTTTTTTGTATAGGGACCACTGAAGATATTTACCAAATTTTGCACCATATAGTTAATGTAGTATAGATACTGTTACGTATACTATATATACTTTTAAGATGCTACATTATACATATATATTAAATATACTATAGCCCCTACTATAACTTAACAAAAGGAAGAATAAAGCCCGCGAGAGCGATTCAAATTAAATTCGAATCCGCATTTCGCGCTGAACCGGAAACGGGACAAAACGGCGCTCGACTGTACGAAATTTCGCGTGAATTTTGGCTTTAAATTCGAGAATGGATCGCTACTCACTTCTATCCTGCGAATTATTGTGGTTCGTTCTCGAGGAACTTTTTCTGCTTCTCTTCCGATACATCTGGCTTGTCTCGACAAACTGGTTTCACGAGTAGAGTTCACTTGTACTGGACTCTCGCGAAATGCCCGCGCACCATCTCGTGGCTTTAAACTTTAGCAAAAATAATAATGAAAGTGTAGCCGAAGTTAAATGCTAATAGCCTCCAGCTTCAAAATTTCAAGATCATTATCCCGTTCTGAGTTCCGAGAAAAGGTTTAAAACAATATTTTAAAATTAGAAAAATTGATTGAGGCGAAACTGAAAAAAATATATGAAAGGAGTGGAAAGTTTTTTAAACAATAATGAAAAAGTAGAATAGCACTCTGCGGCACTTTGCAAGTTTCTTGTTAATTGAAGTCACTTATTAACTTTGCAAATTAATTGGGTAAACATGTCAAGAGGAAATATTTTTCAGCAGTTGAAAAGTGACGCACTCTGTCCTCAATTTTTGAATGCAAAATTAATATTATATTATAAAATTATATTAATAATAAATTATATTAAAATTATATTAATAATTATATTATAAAATTATATTAATAATATTTTGGCTTCGAAAATTTCTAAGCTTGAGGATTTCAATCTATCCTTTTTTGTCATAATAATTATTGAAATGCCAATTTCCATACAATTCGAGTGTTCTAATTTTCAACGAACTCACAAAACATACATAACTCGTTCTGCTGTTATCGCTTAATATAACAGCTTCTATACTACGCCAGGCAATGAATTCTCGCTGTCAGTGTAATAGTCCAATTTTCCTAATTACCGATTTCCATCAGACTTGTTAAGCATGTGGTCACCCTAGTTAAATATCTTAATTTCCCTTTCTTACTTTATAAAAATAGAAAAAGGGATTTGGAAAATAAAATTCATGTTTCAATCAATTATTAATGTATTTGAAATTATACTCGGATGATGAAACTGAAGTCTTCAACGTTTACGTCAACGAAAAGTTATTTTTTTTGTAAAAAGGACCAGAGATAAAATCCGATTGCGCTAAATGGTTCCATTCGATGTCAAGAGACACACAAAACAGTTTCAACCCCCTAGGATCACCTCCAAATCATCCCCTAAATAAAAAAGAATCACAGCAATTCCCCTAACTTCAAGACCTAAAATTTTATTCATTTAAATAGTTCAATTTAATGTCCAAAGAAGCTCAAAATAGTTTCAGCCAATTAACACCCTAGGTTCATCTTCAAAATCAACCCCTAAGCATAAAAAAATCATTTTAATTCCCCTAACTTGGAGACCTAAAATTTTATCGTTGAAAACAGATTCGTATAATGTTAAAAAAGGCCAAAAACAATTTCATCCACTTAAACCTCTAGGTTCACCCTCAAAATCAACCCCTAAGTACAAAAAAAATCATGGCAATTCCCCTAACTTCGAGATCTAAAATTTTATTCTTTTAAATAGTTCAATTTAATGTCCAAAGAAGCTCAAAATAGTTTCAGCCAATTAACACCCTAGGTTCATCTTCAAAATCCACCCCTAAGCACAAAAAAATCATTTTAATTCCCCTAACTTCGAGACCTAAAATTTATCGTTGAAAACAGATTCATATAATGTTAAAAAAGGCCAAAAACAATTTCATCCACTTAAACCTCTAGGTTCACCCTCAAAAACAACCCCTAAGTACAAAAAAATCATAGCAATTCCCCTAATTTCGAGACCTAAAATCTTATTCTTTTAAATAGTTTCATTTGATGTACAAAGAATCTCAAAATAGTTTCATCCACCTAAACCCCTAGGTTCACCCTCAAAATCAACCCCTAAGCACAAAAAAATCATTTTAATTCCCTTAACTTCGAGACCTAAAATTTTATTCTTTTAAATAGTTCAGTTTAATGTCCAAAGAAGCTCAAAATAGTTTCATCCACCTAAACCCCTAGGCTCACCCTCAAAATCAACCCCTAAGCACAAAAAATCATAAATCCCCTAACTTTGAGACCCAAAATCTGATGGCGCTAAATGGTTCCATTTGAAGTCCAAAGAAACCCAAAACAGTTTCAACCCTCTACCACACTTGGATCACCCCCAAAACATCCCCTAAGTACAAAAAAAAATCATAGCAATTCCCCTAATTTCGAGACCTAAAATCTTATTCTTTTAAATAGTTCCATTTGATGTACAAAGAAGCTCAAAATAGTTTCATCCACCTAATCCCCTAGATTCACCCTAAAAATCAACCCCTATATAAGCACAAAAAAATCATAAATCCCCTAACTTCGAGACCTAAAATTTTATCGTTCCAAATGAATGGAGGGTCTGAAATTTTGATGATTAATAAAGTTTGGTGTCGAAAAGTAAATATCAACATTTTTGTTGATAAAAAACTTAAATTTTGAATTTTGAATGTTATAAAATTTGGAGGAATTTTAAAAGATTTGAAAGGTTTTGTGTGAAATTTTAAGAGATTTTAACGCATTGTAAGGAATTTTGACGATTTATAAGTAGGTATTTATTTTAGTATATTTATTTATTTATTTTTAGTATATTTATTTTATTTATTTAGTATTTATTTTTTTCAAACTTAAATTTTGAATTGAAAGCATTAAAAATTGACCAATTTTATGTAAACTGTCAGATTTGAAAACTAGAAATTTCAGAAATGTTATAGCAATTCTACCAAAATTGCAAAAAAACGTTATACCAATAAAATTGAATTTTTTCTACAACAGATAAATTTTTAATAATTCAAATTTTAACGAACCATAACTTTAAAGCTTTTAAAATTAGAATACCTTTACTTTATGGCGCTCTTAAATATAAAAAATTTGATGAGAATTCAAAGGCATGCATTGAAAATTGTGCAAATCGACATGCACTTTCTATGCTTATATGGGGGTTCGAAATTGAAATATATAGCGGAACTGGAAATGAAAACAGATTGCAACAAGTAGAAAAGTTCATTGAAATAGCCATAAGTCTCTGTCATTTTGCACTCTACATATGTATATTTTTGATTTATCATCTGCATTTTATATGCAAAAGTGTAAAAATTTTTACCATATAAAATTTTAAACACTTTCAAAATTTTATGCTGTTAAAAAATGTAAATACTGCAAAAAGTATTCTTTAAATAAGTTGCTGTTTATTTAAAAAAAACGACTATTTACTTGTTCGGATAACGATAATAAAGTTGAAAAATCGTCAATTCTTAATTATCTTCCCATCTTTGACGAAAAGCATTTTGTAAATTTTGTTTTTTATCGCACATCCTATCTTAAAAAAGTGGTGTAACGAAAAGTCTCGAAAATTCTTAAAGACCTCTTAAAATTCGTTAAAATTTGTGAAAATATCTAAAAATTGTTATAAATCCTTAAAAAATTCCATGAAACCCTTAAAAATTCTACAAAATTTTTTAAAATCAAAAAAATCTCTTAAAATTCCTAAAAATTTGACGATAACACAAAATCTTTTAAAAATCATAGAAATCTCTTGAATGCCCTTAAAATCATTTAAAAATCGTCAAAATTCCTTACAATGCGTTAAAATCTTTTAAAATTTCATACAAAATCTTCCAAATCTTTTAAAATTCCTCCAAATTTTATAACATTCAAAATTCATTAAAATTCTTTTAAAAATTTTTTAAAATTGCATGAATTCCTTTAAAATTCCACAAAATGTAAAATTCCTCGAAACCTTTTAGAAATCCTAAAATTCTTTTGAATTTATAGAAAAAATTACTTAAAAATCATCAAAATCCCTTAAAATTTTTAGAAACATTTTGAAATTCCTCTCTAAAAAAAGTGGTGTCACAAAATGTCTCGAAAATTTGACATACATTATAGTTTCAAATCTGATTGACTTTGGAATGACTTGAAGTTGTAAAAAGAAAAACAAAATAATGGTTGGTTGGTGTTCGTTTGCTAGTGAAATATATGCTAATTAATGAATATATGTATTTTGAATTATGAATTGTAAACTGCGCCAAAGCATAATTGACATGCAATCATTCAATTAATTATTATTGCACTTCTTTCCTATCTTCTTTTCTCTCTCAAAAAATTATGAAATCGATTACTTTCATATGTTATAATAATTATTATAACATATGATTATAATCATAACAATTCTTCTCTCGATTAAAAGTCAATGACGCAATGTAATTTTTGTTTACAAAATAGTTTGACTTGCAGAGGAAAAATATTTATGATGTTTATCCATATTAATGAGAAAGATTGTTTCTTAGAATTGAATCTGCGCAAATTGATGGTTTTCAAATAAAGTGCAAAGTGAATTTAAGATTTTGAAGAGACTTTAATGCTTTAATGTATTTTTCTTATACTTTTATATCAGTCTGTATTTTTTGCTGCGCCACTTCAGACACCTAACGTGTTAATAATTATCACGGTTCAAGGCGGATTAATCATAAAAGTGCGTCAGAGTTATTTTATGTTATTTTATTTATTTATTTTTATTTTTTTTAGTTATTTTATTTTTATTTTATTTTATTTTACATAATAGTTATGTAAATAAACTTTGAATGCAAATACACTTCTTTATAATAAGAGGAGTTAATGAAAAAACCGATGCAGAAATGTTTTTTTTAAACAAAATAGGAGTTAACTCACACTTTATAAATTGTATAAAATTTCAGATTAGTTTTTAAATTTTTTTCATAAATCTGTGAACCAATTATTTAATAAAATATAATCGCAATATAACCAAACCAGTTAATTGCGATTATTGGATTAATCATTTAACCGAATAGTAGGAGGTTTAGGGAAAAGAGTAGTTATCTAGGGTAATTGTTAATGTCGTTGTATGTGTTTTGATTTTATCAGTGGATTAAATGTAGGATCAAATTGCATGATTTTTACAATATGTTTCATCGCGTGTATAGTTTCGCATTTTGAAATCAGATTACATTGTGTACACTTTGTATAATAAATTCACAGTTGTTACACATTAATTACTGATGAAATTATAAATGGAACTAATAAATTAGAGATGTAAATGATCTAAAAATAGAAATTTCTAGAAAATAATACATATATTCCAATAATTAAAAATGATTAGAATATATCGACTTTAAATTTCTACCGAACTTAATTTAAGGTCTCTTCTTTAAGACCCAACAGTTTTTTTGCTATTTAATTTTTTTTTTCATAACGAAAAAATACAAAGAAAAATTTTTTCAAAATTTTAACTTTTTCACATAAAAATTCATAAAAAATTCCATTTTCGAGATAAAGTGGAAATATTTTGGTTTTGTGCTTGCAAGATAGTATATTTTTAAGAAAAAAATAATTTATAATGATCCGTCGAAAAAACCATATTTATTTTGATGATTGAAGTGAGCAGTTTTGGTGAAATTTGTAAAATTAAAGAGGTAAGCGTTAACATGAAATATAACGCTAAAAAAATTTTTTAGATATTAGATATTAGACCTCAAACTTCGCCTGGGGTCAAAGGGACCCCGAGTGACCATAACGGGTTAAAAAAAAAAGAATTTACAACACACAGCTTTAACACTCTCTCAAACACACCATTTTCAGATTAAACAAAATCAATAATGTTAGCAAGGAAGCAATTTTCAGCGAAAGGGTGTAAAATTCACACAAAGTGCAAACAGAAGTTACAAAATATAAAAGTCAGCAATACTGTGCTTCCGATAGTTCAAAGCAATTTTAATTTCTTCGAAAGTGGTTTCAAAGGAAAAATTGTCGAAAGAGAAAAGTATCGGTATTGGTATTGACATAGTTGAAAACTTTTTCAAGCATCGCTCGAAAAGAATTTCTTTATAAAAAGTAAGAAATGAAGAAACTTGTGTTTAAGCTTGTGTGCAAACAAAAAATGATTGAATTGAATCGATGAATCATCTTCTTTGTTTTCTTGAGTGTAATAAAATCAGTTATCACGACGAGGCATATATGTACTTCACACATAAACATCTATAATCTATACCATTTCGAAATCAACTATGGATTTTTCACGGAAACTAGAGGCACTTAAATAGATTACTATACATATATATGTATGTAATTATGTATAATTTGTATTGTACAGTGAATATAGTGACTTCTAAATATAAAACCCATGCGAGTTGATCATAATTCTAATTTCTTCATAAATATATGATTGAGCAATGTCTTTCCAACATCGCATATCAAGATTTAAAATCCAAATGCCAACAAAATCTTGCATATATTCCATAGGATATTTGAGGCGGACACTCGGCCATAAAGAAGAGTAAATATTTATCAGTGCAATAGAGTTTTACGAGATATGCAAAATCGACCTCGTCGACCTGGTTTAACATTCGATTTTCAAATCCAAAGGTGCGTGAATCTGCATAAAATCTCGATTAAAAGATGAACACATCAATAAATTGTGTCGCTGTAAAGTGAAGTATATATGTATAATAAATAAAAAAAACAGGAAATATAGTAAATGCATCTAAATAAGTATATGCCCCATGTACGTAAATTTGTTAAATGATTGAATATGTAGAAAAGGTCAGTCTATAGCGATTATAAAGAAAGGGGGTACATATCAATTATTTGAAGTGCTCTATATATATATAAATATATATATATATATTTGTGTGTGATGATTGATGTGGATTTCTTGATCCAGGGAAATTGGAAGATGCTTCCTACCTTTCCACTCGGGTTGTTCCTCCATTCCGATGAAGGGTTAGAGTATTTTTTGAGGTTTATGGTATCCCTGGAGTAATTGTAATGTTGTCAATGGATGACATTTACTATCTTTGTGCTACAGAAAAACAACGTCGATAGACGCAGACGCTCAAGCTCAACACTGGCGGCAAATGCGCCGTAGCTGATTCTTTTTTGTTATAAATCTTTGTGTGTACGAATATTTGCGAATGTGTTCACTACACATTCGCAAATTATAAGTATACTGTGCTTTTGTCATGCGCGAAAATGTCGCGAAAATAGCGCGGGAGATATGAATGTCAATTTTTAAAATGCATGTCATCTTTTAAGTATTTTAATTTTTATCAATCTTCAAATACAAATTATTCGCAGGACAATAATTATTTATTATTGCGTGTGTAGACAAAGATATTAGTAATAACATCTTTGGTATATTTGGTAATATACTCGAACCCCTCAAATTTCACCATCGCAAATTTCACAACCCCTCAAATTTCATCGTATTCCTCCCTCAATCTGATACGTTGCTATGGTTGCTTTTGGCATCTGATTGGTTGCTATTGGCGCGCAGTTTAAAATGCTAAAAAATATTATTAAACGCAATACGCATGCGCAATTGATGTGAAGGGGCCTCTAGTTTGGATTTTGTGAAATTTAAGTAGGGTTGTGAGCAATGAAACGTTTCATTGAAACATTGAAACTTTCACTTGAAACTTTCAAATGTTTCACTGTCAAAGTTTCATTGTTTCATGAAACTTTGGGGGGGAAAGGAGGTGAACTTCTGATTACGCATGCGCGGAAATAGAAGTTAGGCTCGACGGTCCCGCAAATTTAACTTGTTTTGGAATATTATTTAGTATTTCTTTAGTAAAACTTGGTAAAACTATGATATTTGTGAATGCGTTGAAGAAAACTGTTAAATTGTTATATAAACACTTAGAAATGCCTCAAGGAAGGCATTTTGTGCTTATTTTGAATTTTCCCGCCGCCATCTTTGAAACATTGAAATGTTTCACGAGACCCCCAAAGTTTCATGAAACTTTTCATTTGACCAAAGTTTCATGAAATTTTACAACCCTAAATTTAAGGGGTTTGTGTAAAATTAGGGAAAGTAAAATTGCTCTAATGGTAATTACCTTTATTTTTTATGTCTTTGATTCCTTACAATTAAAGTATTGTTTCTGCAAAATGATATTTCAATTTTAGAACGAGTTCATGGACATTTTATAAAATTTTTATCTCTCTAATATTTGAGTAAATAATGTATGAGTGGAATTAAGATTGATCTCAATTCGAAAATTTAATTTGTTCAAAAATTGTTACATGCGCAGCGCCACTTGCGCAGTTGCAATTTAGAGTCCAACAGTTTCCGGAACGGTGACCAAAAGAGATGGTTCGTCACTTTTTTTAACCTAATATTTCTTCCCTTTGCCAAATAATAAATCTAAGTACTTATGAAAATTCGATTAATTACCGTGGCCTCAAAGTACACCAATCTTCCAAGTTACGCCAAGTGCTAAACTGTGTATTTGGCGAGGAAAACTATGTCAACGAATAGTGACGTGTTACCATCTTGACATCTCAAAAACATAAATAAACGTAAGTATATTTACTTTTTACTCTTTTCACCCCTCAAATTTCTACTCTCGCTTTGTAAAATATACTGACAAGCTTCCAGGAACCTCAGACTGTTTAGATTCCCAAAAAAATTTGCTTCACATATAACCTCAATTTTCGACATTTACGATCTCTACAAATTAAATTAGTTAACTTAGTTCCTTCTCCTATAAAAATATCAAATAGAATTTTCTAGTTTCTAGACTTTACAATATATCCCTCTATTTTTCATTAATTTATCAAATGATAATTTTTTACCGATTTTGAGGTTATATGAAAAGTTACTTTTTCCCTTCGTGCTTTTTCCCTTTAAACTTTAAATCACATAAGGTTACGAAGAATGGACTGAATTATCATTTTGATGCACTGAAATGATGAAAAGAAACCTTGAAAATGATGGCCTTGAAATTTTTATTTGAAATGTTTTGATAATCAAAGTGTTTGATTTTCAAGACACGAAAATATAAGTTAAATGTATATGTAAAAAAAGTTGGATAATAAGCGAATTACGAGGCTAAGTAGGCAGCCTGAACCACAAATAAATACGATAAATATACCCTTGTAGTCACGTAATTTACAACGGCCATGACAAAGGGTTGAATAGTGTATGTGTTGTGCCTACAGTGCCGAATGCTAACATAATTAGTTTACCCCAGTCGTTTCCTTATCCAATTAGTCGCAGAAAATGAGAGCAGTGGGTGAGACTTCGTCTAGCCATTTTCAGCAAACTTTCACTGCCATTGATGTATGGAGAACTGCGTAGAAAGGCATCGTTTAGAATTAGTTTTTAGTAGATAATAATGAAGTGGTTTGTACTGTTATTGTTCCTGCAGTTCGCAATGTGGGGTGCTGCAGAAGAACCACCAGATCCGATGGAAGGCGGCCCGCCTGATGAGTCTGTTGTCCAGCTGAAGGAATCTTGTGAACAGAGCAAAAATCAGTTGGAGTCTTTTAAAGAAATCATGCAGCGAAATAAGCAGAGTCTCAAAAAGAAAGAGAAAGAAATACAGGTAAATGTTCCAGAAAAACAATGATTTTATTTATCCTATTTCTATCAGGTAAAGAACAAGTATAATTCCATATTTCCAAAATTGAGGATTTGAATTAATCAATTTCAAATGGAATTTTTACAGGAGTATGCTAATAAACTTTCGAAATTCAAATCGAGAGCAAAATTGTCTCGAAGAAGTAAAGGTGAAGCCTCTGGGGAATCTACTCCAAAATCGGAAACATCTTTATCAGAAACTGCTGAAGATATAGTCGACGACATTAGTCAGGCGAAAACTCCAAAGGCTAAGTCATCTTTACTTCAAAGAAAACTTGCTGAAGATAAGAAGATTTTTGAACAGAGGAGTAAAGAAATTACTGAAAACAAGAGAGTAGTTGAAGAAAAAGTTGAGGCGATTAGACAACAGCTTGAAGAGAGAGAACATCAGACTTTGCCTCTTAATCCAATCGTTTCCCAGGTTTGTAAACTTTTTAAAAATAATTGTGTGCTATCTTTAAGTGTAAATTACATTTTTATTAATTAAGATATTATTTACAGGCGGCTACACCCCTAATGCAAATGAGTTTTCAGCAAGATAAAGACAATAAAATAGCAGAGCTGAGTAATCGAATCCTAGAATTGGAAGCGACAATTATTGATCTTCGAGAGAATTTAAAAGAAAAAGACTCTGTGATCGATTCAAAAACGAAAGCGATAACTCTGATGTCGGCAGATCTTTCCATGAAAGGAAAAACAACTCTCGATACACTCGAAGACACGAAAGACGAAATGCGAACGATGCAAGAACACTTTGTGCTCTTGGAGACTTCCTTAAGAAGCAAAAACGACAATCTTCTCGAACAATTGCGAGAGAAAACTGATAGAATAACCGAATTAGAAGAGAATCTTCAACGGTGAGTATTTCTTTAAAAAATTGTTGATAAATAATTCACTAACGAATGACTATTTATTTTTTCATTTTTTCAGATCCGTGAACCAATTAGAAGCCCAGAAAGTAGCAGAATCTGCAAGTGCTGATTTTTCGCGTTCAACAATGGACACTTTAGCGGACACAAAAGACGCGATGAAATCAATGCAAGAAAATTTTGTGCTTATAGAGTCTTCCCTCAAATCCAAAAATGATCATCTTCTTCAACAATTAGAAGAACGAGAAACAAAACTCGCTGAGGCTAAAGAGAGAATTTTCAATTTAGAATCCGGTGCTGGTATTTCTCGACCTCCAGAAACTGAAGATCTTGAATATAAAATACAGAAACTGGAGGAAAGCAATCGAAGATTACAGGATGAGAAATACGAGCTGCAGAAAAATAATGCTGAGTTACAAAACAAAGTTATTGCCCTCGAATCTATAAATGGCAATGGCATAATTGTTGAGAAAGATAACAGAATTGCAGAGCTTGAGAGTTTAATAGAAGAACTTAAAAAATCGAATCAACTTTTACAAGAAGAATCCAAAAGTGAATTACAGAAACAGGTGACGGAATTATTAGACAAGAACAAAGAGATTTCTAACAAGGTGATTGATTTGGAAAAAATTGCGCATGATTTGGAGATTGAGAAAAACGAACTCGCGGCGAAAATTCCGAGCGAGAGTCAAAAAGAAGATGATAAGGTTGTCAAGTTGACGAAGGAGCTAGAGGAATTGAATAAGGGGATGATTAAATTGAAGGCACAGCACAAAAGCAAGATGAAAAATCTTCAGAGGCAATTGGAAAGCTTCAGAAAGGTAATAGAAAGTTTAATTTAAAAAAGCTTTCTCTTTAAAATGCTTAACTCTTAATTTTAATTTTTAATTTCATGTAGGTATCGGATGCGAATGCGGAACTGGTGAGACTTGGGAATCAGGTGGCACTCCTAGAGGAGGAGAAAGGTAACCTTCAGCTGAGTCTGGTAGACTTTGACGAGCTTAAAGGTAGGAGCCAGGACGGATTTTTCCCGTGCCCTCTTTATCCATCATCTTTTCTTATGCCATTTTCTTTGTCCATACCATTTGCATTTGATATCTCTCTTTTTGATCCGTCTTTTAGTTTCGTTCCACTTTTTTTATTTGTATAGATCACAGATATCTTAAGTTTGATTAGAGTGCAAAAGTATTTCGTAAAAAGAGACTATTTTGCAAAAAAATAATTACTTTCTAGAAAGTAAAAGTTTTGAAAATTTGCCTTGTTTTTTGTACATATTAAAGAAAAGCTCGCCCAGAAAATAACACCACCGAGTTCAAAACATTTGCCCTTGATTTTTGGTGATGGATTCCTGCGGTTCGATTGACGAGTTCGGTTTTGAATGTTATAAGGTTTCACTTTGATACACTAATCGAATTGATTATTTGGTATATTTTTTATTACCTAGGCATAACATGGTACCTACTTTCTTACTTGTCAAAGTTTGCTGAACTCTTATTTTTAGAAATAGGATACGTAGTTTGTAGCATATAACGGTGTTCGAGTTTTTAACTTGCATGGTACATTTTTATCTCGATATTAATGCGAATACGGGTGAAAAAAATCGTGAAAATTTTATGTAAATATTAAGTAATAGTCGTTGTCTAATTCTTAACAATACTAAGATCAAAATTTTATGTGTGTTTAATTTGCTTTCGGCGATAAGTGACGTTGCTTTTGCTTTTAATTGTAATGTTGTCAATTGTCAGAGAATTTGTTAGTCTATTTTTAACAATGGTTAAAATACAAATCAACGATATTCGGAAATTGTGCGGTTTCTACAGCGTCTGCAGGCGATTGGAAAGAGCAAATTGCTGACCTCGAAGGTAAGGTCAATGCTCAAACGAAAGAGATTCAAACACACATCGAAGCCATTGCTGCATTAGAAAATCAGAAGCTAGATTTTATGCAAGGTAATTTTTCATTTTGTGTTTTAAAGTTTATTTTCGTAGGATCATAAATTTTTTATTAAATGTGTATGCTTTTAATACAATTTTTTGCTCCTTATGTCAACTATTCTGATTTCTTATAAATCTCAGAGTATGAATCATTAAACATCTAATTAATCTAATTTTTTAAACCTTATTTCAGAACTGCATTCAGTAAAACAAGAAATCTCGACCTTAGAAGCTGAAAACGCCGAATCCGAAAATCTCAGGGTAACCGCAGAGATGAAAATAGTCGACCTAGAAGAGCAACTCGAATCTTTCAATAAAGCCCAACAAGATCAAAAGCACAGCGATCCATCCGTTGAATTGACCCAAAAGATTGAAATTCTAACTCGAGAGAATGAAGAACTTCATCAGGAAATCTCCAAATTAAAAGACAAAGGATCATCTGATGCTGGATCAACTGAATCCTTCGAAACTTTGCACGAAACCGATAGGAGTGAGTTGTTGAAGAAGATGGAAGAACTTTCTCAAAGAAATAACGATTTGACGAAGAAGTTGATGGCCATGGAAGAGAAAACTGAAGAAAAAGGATCTTCTGATACTGGATCGACAGAATCTTTTGAAAAGATTCCTGAACAGAGTGACAGTGCGTCGAAGATTGAAATGCTGAATCGGGAGAACAGCGAACTGGTAATCAAACTCACGAAACTGGAAGAAAAACTGAAGGATAAGCAGACTGAAAGTTCTAATGAATCGAGAGATTCAGAGCAAATCCAAAGACTCATTCAAGAAAACAATGAACTTGTGATTGAAGTGACAAAACTGAAGGAAAGGTATTCAGGCGATCTTAAGTTGAAGATAAAGTCTTTGACGGAAGAAAATGAAGATCTGAAGCGAAAACTAGAAAAGAGTTCTACAGATCTGGACGATCAGGATTCATTAGAACTTACAACAAAGTCAGACAGGCTTGACTATGTTAAGGACGCTTTGCTAGAGAGAGTGAGCATGCTCGAAGAAATGGATAACCAAAAGCAATCTGAATTGAAGGAAACTGAAGCTGCAACGATCGCCTCCTTGGAAAGTGAAATTGAATCTTGCAAGAGATTGATAGAAGAACAGAAGGATATGATGGAAGACTTGAAGATGAAATTGGTTGATAAGGAGGAGGAACTAGAAAGGAAGATCACCGAGATTAAAGAACTGGAATCCTCTGGGGCAGATGTCTCATCTCTGCGAAAAGATCTGGATGATTCGATGTTAGTGATCGAGGAATGGAAGCATAAATGTGATGAGATGCAGCAGAAGATGAATGATTTAGAAGTTGGAAAGATTTCAATCGAAGAAGGATTCCAGCATCTTCAGGATGAAAATCATCGATTGGTGGAAGAGGCTGAGCAGAAGGAGGAAATAGTGAAGAACTTGAAACAGGAATTAGACAATACAATTAGTGTCTTTGAGTCTAAACTAGAAGAACAAGCGACTCTTGTTGCATCTAAAGAAAAGGAGATTGCTTCTTTGAAAGATTTAATCAAGAACAAGGAAAAGGATTTAACTGACAAATATGCTCAATTGCAGAACGAGATGATTCAAATAGACTCTCTGCAGGATGAGCTCGATCAGAGGAAGAGCGATCTTCACCAAAAGGATGTTACGATAGTTTCCTTGACTGAGGAAGTGAATGAACTTAAGATCTCTGCTAAGAAGGAGATCGAGAACTTAAGAGGAGAGTTGAAACTCGTGAAGACTCCTGAAGAGTTTGAGGAATTGCTCCACGAGTTAGGAAAGAAGGACCAACTTATAAATCAACTGCAAGCGAAAGTAGTTAACGAGGAGTCTGAAATCAACAGTCTTCAAGCCCAGATTGAAAATAGCGATGCTCGTAGCAGGGAATTTGAGAGCGAGTTGCACCTGAGAACGCAAGAACTTACAGATGCGAAGGTGTGGATTGAACAATTAGAGGAGAAACTGAAGAGTGTGGAAGATGCTAAATCTGAAGGAGAAAAACGAATTGAGTATGTGCAGAGCATGTTAGATACGAATGCGAAATATGCGGAGGATCTGAAAGTGGAATTAAATGATGCTTATCAGGCTTTGGAAAAATTGAAGGTGAAGCACGTGGAAGATATGGAGATGCAGAATAGAAGATTGGAGGACATCATTGAGGAATTGCATAACAAGATCCAAGAGTCGGAGAGTCTGAAGTTAGATTTGGAAAGAACACATCAGCTCATTGGTCAAAATTTGACCGAGGAGACAAAGAAGTCTTTCGAAGTTAAGATTTCTGAGCTCGAGCAACAGCTTGCTGAATCTGATGGGAAATCGCAGAGGCAGTTGGAGAAGATGAAAAAGATTGCTGGTAATCTGAAGAAGAAAGCGGCACTGTGTGAAGAACTGGAGGCGAAAGTGAACCAGCTTGAGGAGAAACTGACCCTGGAAAAGGATGAGAAAGATGCGAAGAATAGAGAGGTTCAAGAAAAGGATGCTGCCTTGCGAGAGAAAGATACTCAGATATCATCATTAGAGGAACGTTTCCTGGGAGTTCAGAACGAAAAGCAAGAAGCTCTACTTAATATCGAAAGACTGAGTGCTGAATTGAACGAATCGAGACAGAGATTGGATTCTTTGATGAAGTTGATACAAGAAATGGGAGAGGAATCTTTTGAATCAATGATAGAGAAGTGCAAGAATCAGCAGAAAGATTTGGTAGAAGCAAAAGATAATGTCAGGGAACTAAGTGTTCGGATGCAAGTTATGGAGACTGAATACGTTGAACAATTATTCACTATTCAGAATCTAAGGACAGAGAATGGAATGCTGGAATCAAAGCATTCACAGATTAATGAAAGGCTTGAGAATGTGGAGAAGGAGTCGGAGGATAGGAAGATTCTTCTGGATCAGCTGAAGATGGAAGCAGAGAAGAGGGAAGCTGAACTTTTTGAGATGACTGAGAAGAAAGAAGCTGAGTTGGCTGCGAAGAAGGAATCTGAATTACCTGTGAAAGTTGAGGAAATACAAAAGGCTGAGTCTGCTCAAGAAGGAACTGGTACCCAGTGTGAAAGATGCGATCAGTGTCAGACTCTTGTCCATGCCTTAGAAGCTAGATTGCAGGAAAGAGACGCTGAGATTGAGAATTTAGATAACGAGCTTGCTAACTCTATTGGCAATTTCGTTCAGATGCAGGAGAACCTTAGATTTAATATGAATCAATCGGGACAAAATAGGTCTCTTCAAGAGCCTTATAACGAACTGATGGTACAGTTTAATGCTTTGACTACCTCAAATGAGGAAATTAAAGAGAAGCTCAATGAGACTTTGAAAGAAAATCAAGAATTGATTGAAAAGATCGAGAGTTTAAAAGATCAGAATGCTGAGAGAACTAATACTGTTGCGCAGGAACTGACGACTGGACTGACAGAAAGTTTAGAAACTGAATTAGAGACGACTCGTCAAGAATTGATCATAGCTAGATCTCAAACTCAAGAATTGAATGTTTCGAGAGATAGTTTAAGTCAAAATCTGACACTGTGTCATCAGAAGATAGCAGAACTGGAATCAGAATTGAATAATTTGAAAGAAAGACCCAAAAGAGATGTGGAAAATTCTGGACCTGCTCCTTTGTTTGATGCTTCTAAGGCTTTTGGCTTCGCTCCTGTGGAGGATTCCACTCATCAAGAAATAAGAAAACTAGAGAATTTGTTATCCGAGAAAGACAATCTCTGTAGTAATCTATCTGCGGAAATTGCGAGACTGAAGACAGAAAACGAAGTTAAAGTTCAGAATCTTCTATTTGAAAAGCAAGAAGTTGAGAACTCCCATGAACTTTGCAGGTTCAAGATCCTCCAATTGGAGAGTGAGATAAAGAATTCGAGTGAGACTGGTCGAGTTCGAGAACTTGAGGAACGTTCGAGCAAAATTCAGAGAGAGAACGAGCTTCTCCAATTGCAGGTAAATGATTTAACAAGAGCTCTAGAAGATGTTAAAGAGTCAGCAGTAAAAGCAAGAAATCTCCAAGATGGATTGGATGCCGCTTTAGGTGAAAAAGAAAAATTATTGCTTCAGGTAGAAAATCTAACACAAGCTTTGAGGAATTTAGAACAATCTAAACCAATTGTTGAAGAGAAAGTAGAGAAAGCGACAAGTTCTTTGAAAGAATCAACCTGGGAGGCGGAAATGGAGAAGGTAGAAGTGGAGGAAGAAGGTTGGGGTTGGAATCAAGAAGATACTCTAGCTGATGATCATCTCATTAAAAATCCACTCGGTGCGAGTGCAGAAGTGAAATTGCAAACGAGAATTGCTGAACTCGAGGATCAGGTAAAGGATCTTGAAGCTGAAAAGTCGAAAATTCTAGAAGATAACAGGAATGTTCAAACAAAGTGTGGAAAGTTGATCAAGAAACTCAAGGAATACAAAGTCCAGGTTGAAAATTTACAACAACAGTTGAAGTCCCGCAAGTTCACGAGCGATTTGTGTGATTTGGATTCGGTCTTCAATGATGAGATGAATACCCAGATATCGAGTTTGGAGAAAGCTTTAGAAGAAGCTAAAGAAGAAAATAAAAAGGCGGTAGCTGAGAAGGAGAACTTGTTAAAACGTTTGGATGTCTTAATGGCAGCGAATGAAAGACATGTGGAGATGAAAGAACGGCAGGATATGGAACTCGAAGTTTGGGAGATTAGAAACAAGGAGTTGACGAATAGATTGGAGGTTTTTCAGAAGAAATTGGAGGAAGGAAATGGAGTTGATGTAGGTCAAGCTTTGCAGGTATCGAGTCAAGTCAGGCAGGAGGATCAGGGGACGCTTATGGCAGACGATAAGAAAACGAAAGAAGAACTTGACAATCTGAAAACTTCCCTAGAAGATCTTGCAGCTGAGAACGATCAATTGCAGCATCTTCTTGAAGAACAAAGAACTAATAGGCTAGCTACGGAATCAAAATTAGCTGCAATCGCTGATGTTGAGAGTCAATTAGAAAAATCTAAAACGAGGAATATTGAGTTGCAGAAAGATTTGGACAAATTGAGAGAGGAATACAATGTACTGAGAAAGCAATACGAGCAGAGTTTGATGGATGCGAATGATCAGGTTCAAGTTATGCGTCAAAATTCAGATATCCTTAAGGAAGAACTTGCGAGGAAGGGTGAAGAATTCGCAGAAGTTTTGTCTCTAAAAAAAGCTGTGGACGATTCTGTTTCTAAATTAAATCAAGAGTTGGTAGAGGCTTTAAGAGAAAATGAAGAGTTGAAAAAGATTCTTGATGAGAAAATGTACGAAGTTCAAAGTCTGAAACAAGAATCAGAAATTTGTGTAGAAAGTCTACAAGGAGAGAGTGAACTTCAACTTGTGATTCAAGGATTGAGAGAGGATGGAAGTGCTAAGCAGATGGAAATAGAGAATTTACAAAGGACAATCGTTGAAAAGGAGAAAGAAATTATTCTTTTGAACAAACAAGCAGAGGAGTTGGCATTTTCGAATTCTGAGATAGAAGCTAGATCTCAGCAAATGGATTTGTCTTTGCAAACTTATTTAGCTGAACTGGAAACGAAGAATGGAATTTTGGAAGCGAAAGATCAAGAGATTCAGAGACTTGTCTCCTCTCTCGATGAGAAGATCCTAAAGGAAACAGAACTGACTCAAAAGGTTTTAAATCTCGAATCAGATCTTCAACAATATCTTTCCACCCTGCAAACACATGAAATAAACTTCCAACTCTTGCAGAATAAGGTATCACAAGCAGAACACGAAGTTCAGGAATCAAGAAACATCTTGGCTGAGAAAGATTCAACAATTCATGAATTCGAGCAAGAGTTACAGAAGGCTAAACAGGAATTAGAGACCAGCAGACTCGAAATTGAGGAATTGGTTAACAAACTCCAGGTTAATGAACAAGAACTGGAAAGGCTGAATGACATTGAAGAGAATAAAACTGAAAATTACAACGTCTTGAATTTAGAACTCCATGCCAAGAAGGAAGAATTGAATTATATGAAGCAATCTCTACTAGAAAAAGAGGCAATTATCGCCGAGCTGAAGCAGAGACTTGAAAAAACAATTGTGCCTTCAGAAGTTCCGAAAACTGTTGATGGTATTCCTGTTTTCAAAATGGGAGGTAGTGATGATCAGGAGATAGAGGAATTGAAAGCAGAGTTGAATAAAAAGAATATACAAATCGAACATTTGGAATCTGCTCTAAGTGAAAGTACTTATCCTCAGATTATACAAGATTTACAAGACACTGTAAATCGACTCTACAACGAAAAAGGTCAAGTCGAACTGACCTTGGTAACACTGTCCCAAAACTTGAGAGATCAACTCAAAGAAAAAGAGGAAGAATTACAAAGTCTTCGTCAGGAATTTGAAGTGCAACGACAGGAGATGGTTCTTCGAGAAGATTCAGAACGAGTGACGAGGAGGAAGAGATCCCTTAGTGATGAAGATGAAATCCAAAGGTTGAAGGATGCCTTGCGTGCTTGGGAACAAGAGGTTGATGATTTGAGACACGTTTTAGCTGAGAAGGATGCTCAGCTTTTACACGATTCTTCTTCGATTAATAAAGAAACTATCGAAAGGCTGATGTCTGAGAAAGAACAAATTAGAATCGAGGCTGAAGAGACTTTAGAGCGTAAGCTCTCAGAGAAAGAAATGGAAATAGAATCTCTCAAATCGAGCCTTCAGGAAGAGAAAGAACGTCTTCTAACGGATTTGAAACTAAGAGAAAAGGACGTTGAGAACCTTAGGATTCAGATTGCAGAGATCAGTTCTGATCATGAGGAGCAGTTGCAGAAAAAGATTGCAGAAGTTGCTGATGCTGGGAACAATCTTGCTGAGAGGGATAGAAGATTAGCTGAAATTAGCATCACCAAGGACACGGAAATTCACAATTTGAATGTTCAGATGCATGATAAGGATGTTCGAATTGAGGAATTGTTGACCTTGTCAGAAGAGGAGGAAAGGCAGTTGTCAGAGTTGAAGAAGATTTTAGAATCGAGGGAACAGGAAATGAGTGATTTGAAGCAGCAGATGGAGGAGAAAGTTAAGGAATTAGAGTTGATTCAGCATGCGCTAAAGAGACACGCTCTGAAATCGGATGATCAGGAAGGAACAAGTCTTTCAAGAGATGGTGATGGAGATTCTGCAAATGAACTGGATCTGGCACTTTATATGCTTCATCAGAGGGATGTTAGGTGTGAGGAATTGACTTTGGAGTTGATGCAACTTTTGGAAGAAAGGGACACTTTGCAGTTGAGATTGTCGAATGCGATAAGGGTCAATGAGGAATTGAGAAGGACTGGGAGTCCGAAGAAAGGCCTTTCCTCGAGTTTAGAGAATTTACCAATGGTAGAGAATCCGTCGCCTTCGAGAACTGAAGGACCTGTCGAGATCGCCAAAGATGCGTTAGACTCTTCCATTGGAGAAAACAAGGAGGTTCTTGCTCAGAAGTAAGTTTTTTCTGCTTTTGTGATTTTTGAACTATCCTTTTCCTAGTTTTTTTTATGCTTCTTGGCATCCACAACTTTTAAGCATTTTACACTAGTACCTTCAATTTAGAGAAGAGAAAAATTGCAGAAAACCTCTCCCGATTAGAACCAGATATCGAGTGTTGATTCTTTTTTAGTGGATCTTTGAATTTATTTGTAGATTGATTTTATAGAATAGTAGTTAAGATAAGCTCCTGAAAAGTTGTGTAAGCTAGTTTTCCCTTTAGGCTTTCGCAGTTACATACAGTGGGACACACGAAGGATGTAAGATTGATGGATGAACGTGAAATGAGGCATACGCAACAGATGAACTTACTTGCTCATAAAGATGTCTTGAGTGCTTTGCCTCCGGAAGCTGCTGCCAGATACGTCAATGCGAATTACACACTTTGTATGTATCTTCAGCTAGTGAAGAGTTGTTAAATTGTTCTAATTTTTTGCAATTCCTATTACGATAATTTAAAAATTAGTTTGGTAAGTTGGATTAATGATTGGGAAATGGTTGACGTGATTCTTTTTGTTCACAGCGAGAGACGTTCAGAGTCAATCGAGCGTTCTGATGAATTGGTTGTGGGGGAAGAGGTAAGGTTTTTTTTATTAATATTCTCCTTCACTTTTGGATTTAATGTTAAATCAAAACAATTTCATTTCAGCACACCGAAGGTGATGCACATGTGATTGAAGAAGATGAACCATGAAGCTAAAGCCGTTTTTGCTTCGTCCTGGATACATTCCGTGTAGGAAGCAACTGCCAAAAAAAAATCGAAAAAACAAAAATCTAGTGTCTTCAGAGTACAAGAAGTGTTGTAACCGAATCTAAAAACGAACGAGTGACTCAGAGAATTAAAGAATTTCTCTGGTGTTAATTATTTCAATGAGACTACTAGGTGCAAACTACTGTAATATATGTAGCAAAAAATGATATAATAATGTATAATAGTAAGTGAAGTATTTATGCGGATTGCCTTGAGGAAAATTGTATATTTCGGTTATTTTTTATGAATTAGTGCGAACTTTTTTTCCATCCGTTGACTACCGTTTCTTACACAGTGTATTGTTCAACAAAACCTGCGACTGACCACGTTCCGCTTGCATGTCATTCAAAAAAACTTTATTTTTCTCTTCCGATCGTGGTTTGTCGCCGGAGTTGTAACTCTATTTTTAAAGTACTAATGTTTAAAAAAATGTATGTGAACTTGTACGACAGCTAGTCTTTTGTCATTCATGCAAAATTTTGTACAGAATAAGAGTTCCGATGATGATTGATTAATAAAGAGCCGTACAAGGCATTTATTGTAATAAGATTTCATTTTTTTAGTTTATTTTCATTATTATTAAATTATTATTATACATTTCGATATTTTGATCTTTAGTGCTCTTATAATTATATTTACAAATCGCACCGAAATTTTTATAAAATTGCGGAAAGTACAAATACTTGATTTCCAAGTATGATTTCCTTTCGATCACTGACTGACGAAACTTGTGAGTCGACAACGATATTCTGAAGATATCGTCGGGATCAGATCCGTCAGCCGAAACGAGGTACGCGAGGTCGTCAATCGTTAATTAACTTAAGTAAAAAATTCTCTTTTCCATTTTTTCTCCGTTCCCTTCTTTCGACTTTGAAAGAAGGGAACGGAGTCTAGCGGGTTGTGGTGCTTTTGCAAGAAACATAAAAAATTTTGATGCTAGTTAGCAAAGCACCAGACCTCGTGTACCTCCTGCTTTTTTGTCAATCGATATTTCTTGCGAGATCTTTCAAGGAACTAATTCCCTTGAAATTTGATAAATCCTTTGAAAGTTGAGAAACCCGCCTCTCGTCTGAGACAAAATGCTCCGGATCTTGACCTCTTTCTTCACTTTCTTGAAAGTTAGCACCTTCTGCAAGAGAATCTGTATCTCTAGATGATTTCTTTGCACACTTGAGACCAATCAGGACAGAAGTTCCGACGATGAGAAGACCGAGAATTATTGCAATGATAGCGATTGTTAAACCTGAAAGTCTAGAAGTTGGAACTTTCTGGGATTTAGAGAACTTCGTCGGGTTTGAGTCTTTCCAATTAACCCAGATTCCGTTCCAGTTGACTGGATTGGCATTTGGATCGTTTTCAACGTTGCTAGCTGGAATTGTAGTGACTCTGTATTTTAAAAGAGCTTCTTCTAAAGTTCCCAAAATCACTGGACGAGTTTGGGCGAGGTTCCTTCTTTCGCAGGGATCTTCCTTGAGGTTGAAGAGGCAGGGAGATTCGAGAGGATTACAAGCGACCTGGAATCAGAATTGTGTGAGTTTAATTTCATTATAATAAAAATTAATAAAGTGACGAAATAAAATGAGCAGTACTTCATCTTCTTTCTTTATGTTGCAGTTCAGTTCAGCATCTCTTCGCAGTCTGAGGATATCTTCAGAAGTCAACATCTTCACCTTCGGCTTCCAGTTTGGAGTTTTACTTTCTCGGAAGGCTCGGATTTCCTGAACTTGTTGAGCAGTGATGACACCAGAAATTGCAATTCCTGCTTTACTCATGAGAGCTTCCCGAGGTCGATATTCTGGAGAAATGCCTTCAACCTCCTCTTGATCAGACCTTCCAGTTTCTCCGTACCAGAATTCTCCAGCTTTAGTAGAACCAATTATGTACTTGAAGTCGCCTCGACGAATTGCTGCATAATTTTCAATTTCGTCGATGTTGATCAAGACTTCGGATCGAGGATTATTTTTCTCGGAAACTAGAGTTGACCAGAGATCCATGCCATCAATGTTTCCCAAATTTTTGGGATCAAAACCTGCAGCGGAGTACAAAGTGGGCAGCCAATCGGCGATGTGCATCAAGTGGTTTGAAACTCTTTTTGGATTTTGAATTAAGGGACTCCAAATCGCTGCAACGCCTCGGACTGCTCCTTCCCAAGGAGTTTCTTTTATCTGGTAAAGATAATTTATTTTTCTACTGTTTACTAAACTCTTAATTTTTGAAATATCAAATTTTAAAACTTACCCCACGCAGAGGATAATTACTTCCTCGATTACTATGGATACCCATAGTGGGAGCTCCGTTGTCGGACATGAAAATGATGATGCTGTTTTGAAGCATGTCACGTCTTCTCAATGCAGCAACCACGTCTCCAACACCTTGATCCAGTTTCGAAACCATTGCTAAAAAAATATATTTATAAATAAAATCAAATTTAAATAAAAATTCAAAATTAAGGGTGTTAGACCCAAGTGTTAAGCTCAAAATCCCATTCTTCATTTTACTCAACGAAAATTGTAGATAAATATTTTACAGAGTGAAAAAATTCCAAATTTAATATTTGTTGAGTAAAATGAAGAAATTGAATTTTTAGACTAGAACTTGGCTCCAACACCCTTAAAGAGAAGTAAAGTTCAAATTCCCTTTCTTTTCTTCTTTTTTTCGTTTTTTTTTTTTCGTTTTTTTATTCGAAAAAAATTTGAATACCTGCATAAATTCTTCTTTCTGGATCCTGAATATGAGCAAACTTAGCAATTTCCTCATCCGGGGCTTGGAAAGGATTGTCTTGGTTTCCAGTGTGAGGAGCCAAATGAGCCAAATACATGAACATCGGATTGCTCTGATCATGTTCATCAATTAATCGAATCGCCTCTTCTGTAAATAGATCTGTCGAATATTTTCCTGCTGTGTCCCACGCGACACTCATATTTCTCCTCATATCAAATCCTCGATATTTCTCTATCTGTTTAAATTAATATAAAATTTGAGAATCTTTACTTACATATTTTATTTTTCATTTTGGTTCAAGGAAATGGAAAAATACTGACTGTGGATTGAACGACGTGGGAATAATAATCCTGAAGACCGTTCCAGTATCCAAAATGAGAATCAAATCCTCTAAAAGTTGGCGTGTATTCGTGACGATGATATCCCAGGTGCCATTTACCTATTGCGTGAGTTTTATATCCACCTTCTCTTAAATACTGCAAAAAATTTAATTTAATTATTAAAAAGTAAAATATTAAGGGTGTTGGAGCCAAGTTATAATCTAAAAAAATCGATTTTTTCATTTTACTTAACAAATATTAAATTTCTAATTCTTTCCCTTTGTATAATTAATCAATTTTTGATTAGAATTATGTGCACAGAGCGAGAAAATATCTAGTTCAATTATTTTTCAAGTAAAATGAAAATATTCAATTTTGAAGTTAGATTTTGAATTCTTCGTTTTATGCAAAAGGTATCGAAACTAAATATTTTTTCTCTCTGTACGCAGTATTATATTTGAAAAAAAATTAGTGCTACAGAGCGAAAAAATATTTATCTATAATTTTCGTTGAGTGAAATGGGGAATGGAATTTTGAGCTTAACACTAGGGTCCAACGCCCTTAAAATAAAATTATAAGTTAATAAGCAAGAATAAATATTAGAATTAATAAATTGATAGAATTGTAAATAATTTTACCTCAGGAAGTAATTTTTCACTAAGAGGAAGTCCTCTGGGTTCTGGTTCTAGGAGAACCAAATGCTGCATTCCCGTATGAATTGGATATTTTCCTGTTAAAAGAGAAGCTCTGCTGGGTGTGCATAAAGGAGCAACGTAGTGATTGTTTAAAATAACACCATTGTAAGCAAGAGCATCGATATTTGGAGTTGGTATCTGATTTGAACCATGGAAACTCACATCGTTCCATCCCTAAGATTAAAAAAATATAACATATTAAGATCTTATATAATTTAAGGGTGTTGGAGCCAAGTTCTAATCTAAAAATTCGATTTCTTTATTTTACTCAACAAATATTAAATTTGGAACTTTTTCCCTCTGTAGAATTAATCAGTTTTTAACTAGAATTATGCGCACAGAGCGATAAAATATCTAGTTCAAATATTTTGTAAGTAAAATATAAATATTCAATTTTAAAGTTAGATTTTTAATTCTTCATTTTATGCAAAAAGTATCGAAATTAAATATTTGTTCGCTCTGTATGCAATCTTATATTTGTAAAAAGATTAGCGATACAGAGCGAAAAAATATTTATCTATAATTTTCGTTGAGTAAAATGGAGAATGGGATTTTGAGTTTAACAATTGGGTCCAACGCCCTTAATGTGATATCCAATTTGTTTTTCTTCTATTTTAAGGTGCATTTTCTTTTTAAATTATTTACCATATCGTCAGCTAGTATCATTATAATATTCGGCCTGTTTTTTTTTTCCTCAGAATTGTCCTTGTTCGTCGAAGATGGAAAATTTTGAGGCGACGAAGAAGGAAATCTGCTGGGACCCGCATCTACGAAGATTGATATGGCTAGCAATATTGCTAACCATAAAAATACACCTCTCATCTCGAAATGCTCTAAAACGAGAAAGAAAGAAAAATATTACACTTCCGTGCAATTTACTTAGAAGAAAAATAGAAGAAAAAAGAAAAAGAAAAAAAGAAGAAGAAGAAAAGAAGACAAAAAAGATAGTTAATTCACTCAGTATGACGTAACTTGTTTTATGCTTCTTTCGATACTTTCTTTCTGAATATTATATAATATGTTAGAAACGAGTTTATTAAGGCCATGTACTGACTAAAATCTGATAAGTAATACATGGCCTTAATAGCAGACTGGCTTCTTATTAAAATTCTCGATTAATTAAGTACTATACTTTGAACCAAAATATAATATTATTTTGACCACTTTCGAAAATTATTCAATTTTGGGTCAACATTGATATTGGATCCGTACCCTCAATAGTCAATTGTACATTAAATATCAAATTTTGAAAGTTTTCTTCACAATTTCCACTTTGAAACGTTTCCACTCTAGAATCTTCAATGCACTATTTTGAGTTTTCATTTACAATTTTCTTTAATACTTCAAATCTAGAATTTAAATAAGTGGATATGCATGTCTCAATATGTCCAATATTAGAAATTCTTATTCGGGTCTCAAACATCCAGCTTACGTGTCAAGGAATTGTCTTCTCTTATTTCAAGTGAGGATCCCGTTTCCTCCTCTTGCGACGGATCATTTTCTTCGGGAAAATAAATTTGGGGACGCGTTTTCTGTCCGAAATACGTGCTCGTTTCTAGTAAATCGCGAAATGAACTGACCGTTCTCGACCGAGCGCTTTGGCTTTATTACTTCTACTATGTTCTTTGAATCTTCTGTTCCTACTCTGAGGATCACGCGAAGCATTCAGAGCGTGGAAAACATCTCTCGCTTGGAGAGAAAGAGCAATCTTAAACGACCGAGTTATGCTGACGAAACCTCATCCGGGTTTCAATAGTAATTATAAGAAAAAAAAATATTATTTAGTCTCTTCTATTATGGTGATTGGAATTTTTACTTTCCAAAGTACTTGAAGTCCAAGGTTAACCAGGTAGATTCTTTATTTTTGAAGATTGTTCACTTGGAAGATTGATTTGTTTAGGATTGTCTATTTTTGAGGATTGTCTATTTTTTTAGGATTGTTTATAAAATTAACTTGTTTCGAAACTCCAGTCAGGTAATATTGCATAATTCCATTGATTCGAAAAGAGTCACACGTGATAAACAAATTGATTGGAAAGGTGGAAGGTCTTCTGCTACCGACTAGCTATAATTTATTCCATGCAGGTTTGAACACTCGATTGTTATATTATGGAGATAAATTAGATTTCAACGCACAATTTTAGTTTACAGAGGAGCCTCGTGACAAGAGTAAAGAGCCAGTTAATATATTATGCAAATTCTCGTTTTCTATAATTTTTTACTGAAAAATGTATTTTAGGAATTTTTCTTGGTTTTTGAAGAGAGGAGACTTAAAGGTATTGGAGTCAAGTTCTAATCTAAAAATTCGATTTCTTCATTTTACTCAACAAATATTAAATTTGGAATTTTTTTCCTCTGTAGAATTAATCAATTTTTCACTAGAATTAGGCGTACAGAGCAAAAAAATATCTAATTCAAATATTTTTTAAGTAAAATAAAAATATTGAATTTTGAAGTTAGATTTTGAATTCTTCGTTTTTTGCAAAAACTATCGAAATTAAATATTTTTTCGCTCTGTGTGCAATCTTATATTTGAAAAAAGATTAGCGCTACAGAGCGTAAAAACATTTATCTATAATTTTCGTTGAGTAAAATGGAGAATGGAATTTTGAGCTTAAGAAGTGGAAAATTCTATTTCCTCGTTTTATTCAACAAATGTTATAATTAGATATTTTTTCGCTCTGTAGCGCTTTTCCTTTCTGAACTCGAAGTATGTCTATAGAGCGAAACAAATTTTTATTTTAATTATTTTTGCACAAAACGAGGAATTTGAAAACTATCCTCAAAATATTAGATTAATATATTAAAAAAAAAAATATTGGAATTATCGACTTTTTCGCTCTGTACGCGTAATTCTACTTAAAAATTAACTAGTTCTATAGAGCGATTAAAGATTTAGTTATAATCTTTGTTGAGTGAAACTAGGAAATCGACTTTTGAAATTAGAACGTGGGTCCAACCATTTTTTCCTTAAAGCGAAAAAATAGATGTAAAATGAATTAATTTTTATAAGAATTTGTCAAGGAGAGTCAATTAGGCGAAACCTTTTGCTTTGGATTGTTGAATTAAGGAGAATTACATTCGTAGATAGAAAGTGTAATGCGGGAATGACAGCGAAGCGCATAACAGAGCGTTAAGCTATTCGTGCCTCAAAGCACATCGAGAATTGAATTTACACTCCCAATATTCTCTATACATATTATCACACAGTACCATAATAACTTCAAATAATAATAATAATAATATAATAATAATAATAATAATAATAATAATAATAATTTCAAATTAATAAATTTCTTTTTAATAATTTAATAATCTCTCAGAAATATTTGCCATTCACTTCTTTTTTCTTCTTTAAGGGCGTTGGAAGCTCAAAATTCTATTCTTCATTTTACTCAACGAAAATTATAGATAAATATTTTTTCGCTCTGTAGCACTAATCTTTTTTCAAATATAAGACTGTGTACAGAGCGAAAAAATATTTAGTTTCGATACTTTTTGCATAAAACGAAGAATTAAAAATCTGACTTCAAAATTCAATATTTTCATTTTACTTAAAAAATATTTGAATTAGATATTTTATCGCTCTGTGCGCATAATTCTAGTTAAAAATTGATTAACTCTACAGAGGGAAAAAATTCAAAATTTAATATTTGTTGTGTAAAATAAAGAAATCGAATTTTTAGATTGGAACTTGGCTCCAACACCCTTAAATTCAAAATGAAGAAAATTGTACATTTTACAAATCGATAATATAGAATACGCGAAAAATAGTAAAAATATCTAGTTCTGTTAAAAGTTCGTGCCAAGGACGATAATTATTTCTCAGGCACGTACTTGTACCAGATTTTTTAAGATGTTTTATATCTTGTCTATTTTATTGTGTAATTCCACATAAAATGTAGTAAATTAAGTAAATCTCTGCGGATTTTAAGTATATATCATATTATAAAAAGAAGTTTCTTAATTAATGAAGAAATGGATTTCTTTAAACGGTGCGTGTAGGTTGGTGGCAATTTCGAGCACTTGGCGTGAAACAACGTTAATTAACTTTCAGTGTGTACATCCAAACTTCGTAAATTCACCAGGCCGTGTAAGAAAATGCCGGTTAAAACCATTAAAACCGACAATTAATTCTCAACTTGCGCATTGTCGAAGTTCTTCCGCGGTTTGCGATTCCTGTTTTTTCTCTATCGACGCGCATTCTCAACTCTGGTAATTGCCTTCTTATTAAAACTATCTCGCCTTGCTATAATTTTGTACATTTTATTTATCATACATTGAACAAACACTTTTTACCCTGGTTCAATAAATTTAATTTCTCTATGATATTTAAAACTATTCAAGCCTAAAAAATTAAATAAAATTTAAAAAAATTTTAAATAAAAAAAATTAATTAAAAAATTAAAAACAAATAAAATTTAAAAAAATATTAAGTCATATTAGTAATCAATCTCTTCACTTCAGTGTATTCCTAAATAAATATGTACTCACATGAATATGTAAGAATGCGTTGTGTTTAAGAACTAAAATGAGACTGATAACATCATTGACTCAGAAACTTGACAAGAACCTCTAAGCATGCTTTTCTCACTTGAACAGTTTCGAAGGAAAAAATGTTCTCTAGTGGGGATAGTTCTTTTTCTAGGTCGTGTAAAAAGAAACATTTCATGATCTTAAGATAAATTTAAACAAAATTATTCTGTTAGTTGTATGAGAAATTGTAATTTTCAAAAATACTGATTTCTTTTTCAAAGAAAGTTTGCTCTAGTATAACAACTGAATGAATTGTCCACTCAACCAAGCGGGCGAAATGCCAAAAGTGCAAACAGGAAATTCAGAAATTAAAACAATTTAAAATTGGAGATAATTGTGCTTCATAATGCAGGAGTTTTGTTTAAATTGTTTACTGAAGTTTCTACAGCTGCTAAAAGCCTCATAAATAAAAAAGTGATGACAACAAGTAAAGTGAAATAAAAGTGAACCTTAATTTTTAATGTCAATTTTAAATATTACTAAATAATTTAAGTTTCAGTGAGAAAAAATAATAGATCCTTGAATTCATCATTTATAAAGCGAATTGTCGGAAGTAATATTTTATTATAAGATGCAGACTATGACTAATTTCCAAGAGCGAAGGACTTTTCCCATGCAAATATTTTTCACACTCTTTTGCGCTTGACAATATTTTTAATAGTTAAACTTGTTGATTCAGTTAAAAAAATGTAGAGGAATAAAAAGGATGAAACAGAGTATAAGAAAATGTATAGAATTTTTTTAGATTCATGGAATAAAATAAAACTTCAATTCGTGGTCGACAGGTGTGAAGTAATATTGACCTTCCTCCATTGATTCATTGAATTTAGAGGATCTATTTCTTCACACGTCATTGATCATCCGTTTCAGAGAAATTTGAAAAAATCCTCTAAAAAATGTCAAATCTCTAACATCTATTTATTTATTTTAATTCTTCAAAATTATTTTTCCCTCGGATTCTAAAATCGATTTAAAATGGATTATAGAACTCAAGATATGTTTAATAGAAATTTGTCCTATCTTATCCTTAAAAATTCTACAAAAGCTTTTTAAGATTAGAAAAATCTCGACAACCTTTGAAATCCTTTTAAATTCTGTAAAATTTTTTAAAAATCAGAAAAATATCTTGAAATTCCTTAAAATTTTTAGAAATCTCATAAAATACCATCAGAACCTTTAAAATTTCACAAATTTTTAATAAAACTCATAAAAACTCTTAAATGTTTTTAAAATGCCTTAAAATCCCTTAAAATTTCATGAAATCCATAAAAACCCACAAAATCTTTTAAAAATCAGAAAAACCTCTTGAAATCCCTAAAAATTTTACAATAACTTTCAAAATTCCTTCATAAAATAATTCGACAAACTTTAAAATACTTCAAAATCCATATATTATTTTAAAAGTTATAAAAATCTCCTGATATTCGTTAAAATTCGTGAAAATCTCTTAAAATTCGTAGAAATTTTTGGAAATTCTTTAAAATTCTACGATAATATTCTCTTGATTATCCTTTAAAATTTATTTATTAAATTTTTTAAAAATCTCATCAAATTCCATGCAATCCTTTAATATTTCATATAATCTTTTATAAATCATAAAAATCCCTTGAATCCTCTTAAAATAATTTAAAAATCGTCAAAATTCCTTACGATACGTTAAAATCTCTGAAAATTCCTCGAAATTTCACGAAAAATTTTTTAATTCCTTAAAAACCTATAAACTGTTTGAAATCTCTTAAAATTTCACATAAAACCTTCCAAATCCCTTAAAATTCATTGAAATATCTTAAAATTCCACGAAATATCCTGAAATCCCTTAAAAGGGATTTTTTTTCTTTTTTTTTTTTTCTGGGACAAACTTCAAAATCCTTTTAAATTCTACTAAATCTTTTAAAAATCAGAAAATCCCTGCAAATTATTCGAAATCTCATAAAATTTCACTAAATTCTTAAAAATCCCATAAAATATTCTTAAAACTATTAAAACTCTTGCATTCAGGGGCGTTGCTACCGCCGTATCAGCCGTATCAATGATAGGGGGCCCCCGAGTGTGTTAGCGAAAATTCGTAAAATTAAAAATTTTTAATTAAAAGGGTAGAGGGGCCCCCCGATAAATTTTGATACAGGGCCCCCCTAGAGTAAGCTACGCCACTGCTTGCATTCTTTTAAAATTCCTGGAAATTTTATGATAACATTTAAAATTTTTAAATTCTCTTAAAACATCCAGAAACCTTTTTAAATCACTTAAAATTTCACGAAAACCTTCCAAGTCGCTTGAAATTTGTTGAAATCTCTTAAAGTTTTTAGAAACCTCATAATCTTCTTCAAAATTTCAAAAAATTTCAAATCTCTTAAAATTCCCTACCTTTAAAAAATCTCTCAAAATTTCATGAATTTCCTTCAAATTCAGCGAAATATCCTGAAATACCTTAAAATTCCACGAAATCTTTTAAAAATCATAAAAATCTTTATAACTTTGTCAAAAAATTGTCAAAAAAAAAATTGTCAAAATTCATTGAAATTCCTAGAAACCTTTTGAAACTTTTTTAAAAAGATGATGTAACGAAATGTCTCTAAAATCTTGCATAAATTTTATTATTGTTTCAAATCTGCTCTCTAAATTTTAATCAGCGAAATTTTATTGGTTTTTGAATGACTTGAAGTTTTAAGAAGTAAAATAAATAATCGTGCGCGTAGTGCACGTGTAGGTTTGCTAGTAAATATAAAAAAGTGTTCAAAACAACTAATTTAGGATCAGATCCTGAAAAAATCTTGTTGTCTTTCTTGTGGAAAAATATCGATTTCGTCCTGTCCGAAAGTATTATGTTCACTCAATCGAGCGAATCCTCGAGAGGACCTTGTCCAGTGTTTCGGATCTGAAATCTCACAAGGAAATTGCAAAACAATCGTTAAATCCAGATTAGACCTTCGTTCACCGGATATTGACAAATTGGTCCTTCATCGAGTTTTCCATTTATAATAATTAATTATAACATTAATTAATTACGACATTAATTAATTACCATATCGAAATGGAACAAATGTTGAAAGTAAAATTTAGAGAAGAAGATAGAACAGAAAATGTCAGACGTTTTTCCAGGGAACTTTTCTTGGAATTTAACTTGTCAGACGATAAACTAAAGCAAATTATTTACCAACGATAGCGAAATGTGTTGCAACTCGAATTTACATGAAATTTGCATACACACGTACTTTCTCATTCTTTCCCTTTTCTTCAGTTTTTCGCGACTTTTTTTTTCATTTTCTCTATGGAAAATTCTCGCACCACTTATTCGCGAATTCCTAACAATAAATATAATTTTAATAAATACCTGAAAGAATTTATTTGCGTGACAATTCTATAATACACCAATTAAAATTTTTAAAAAAGGGATACAGAATATTTCCAGTAGTTGAAATTTTATATTAAATATTCAGGTTTCAAAATGAGAAATTAGTCTATATTTATTATTTTTCTGTTTATGATTTGAGATTTTACGAGATTTAGGAAGAAAAATGATAATTTTAATTAAATTTAAATTATTAATAATAATAATTGTGTCCTAAGCCGTCAGATTTTTTATAAGACTGTAAAATGAATTTAAAACAAAAATCGACTTCTTTCATAAAAAAAACTTTCTCATTCAATTTCTCTTTTATTTTCTTCTAATTTAAATTTTTTTTAATTTCCAGAAAATTGGTAAAAACTGGTAAATAATGGGCTGAAAAAAAATGATTTGCAACGCATTGAAGATTCAAGTGAAAGATTTATCTACTTGAATAAAGTCTCGTTAAAATTCAGACTCTATTTACTATAATAATAGGTACGAAGTGAATAATTTCAGCGTTGTTAATGAGGACATCGATGCCTCAGGTACTCCTCGATCCATCGAAAAGCCCTCAGGATTTCTTCCTTTTCGGTCACGTCTCGTTGAATCGGATAAAATTTGCTATTCTCATTCATTAATTTAACTATAGTCACTAGAAGTTCATTTAATTTCGTATATCCAATTAATTAATTAAAAAAATTAATTTAATTTTAAATATGTATCTTTTTTTTTCTTTTATTATACCTTTATTATATCTACTTAATCAAACCATAGATTTGAGAGATCTTCTTTGTTTATAAAATTACATAATTATAAATATTAGATTTAGTAAACTTCAGTATATTATTTGATTAGAAAATTGATTTATGGAAGCCTCTTCTATCATTTTGCAACAAATCGTTTTTTCTCATTCTTATCTATGCTCGCCTGTCTCCTTTGGTACATTTTGATATCATGAAAGATGAAACATTTTAGCTGGAGGGTGTATCCAGCAAACTCGTCAAGATGAGCTCGTTTACCTGAAAAAGTAATTTGGAAAGTTCAGGATAAAAAATCTCAGTTTGGTTTTACATTTTTAGCTTTTAAAGCACAAAAACTAAATAGTTTAGACTTCGGTTACCTGAACGTTTGGAGGTGTACCCAAAACGTAGAGAACAGCGTCCAGGATATCTTTTGTTTTCAAAGCGGGAATTGCATTCATCACTGCTTCTGTAATTCCTGCTTTTAGAAGCATTTCCGTTTTTACAGCCGCTGGACTTATACTCTACAAAAAAGAAATTTATCCTCTTTAAACAATTATTTATTTAGAGAGTTTATTAATTTATTAATTTATTCGTTTATTAATTTTTTAATTTAGGAAACGAGATCATTTTAAAATATCTTAAGGGTCAAAGAAATCGAATTTTGAGTTTAGAATCTTCATTGACATGAAAATTTTAGGAGAAATTATTTTTTTTACTCACAGTGACTTTTATATTTGCTTTCGCAGCAGCTAATTCATTTCTGAGGGATTCAGTCATTCCTGTAATGGCGTATTTACTGGCACAGTATAAACTAACGGGCATTTTGATGCTTTCAGCATAATGTCCTGCAAAACTGAAATAAAAGTTTATTGATATTTTTTTATTTTAATTCAAAGCCAAGAAAGCAATAAAAAAGTATTTTATAGATATTTAAAAGTTGTAGACTTTTTTTTAGAAAAAGTGGCGACGGAATAATTTTTGATGGCAATTAATCTTTTTAGTTTCTGGTCAATAACCAGATATAATTACCTATTCATTGTAATAACATGACCAGGTACTCTGCGTTTTCTCATCGATTTTGTGGCTTCCCTCGTGCAGATTGCAACCGCCAATACGTTTACCTCCAATATTGTTTTGAAGCCTTCAGTCGTGCCGTCTACACAGAAATAAATATTTATGAAGATTCAAAATATGTGATATTTTATTCAAATATTTCTGTTTTAAATAGTACTTAAAAAACTCAAAGTTCAAGTCATAAAATAAAAGAAAAATATCTTGTTTTTAAACTTTAAAGGAACTATAGATCTCACTATTTAAAAAAATTCGGAATGTGACTTTTTTCTAAAACGTCTTTTGAAATTCTGAATATAGACTTCACGACTGAATAATCATTATTTTCGTTATAATCAAATTTTTCGACTGCACTGAAAAATTCAATAGGAAACCGTTTACTCACGCGACGGAAGTTACAAGCAAATAGAATTTCTGATTCATAAGCTCTTGTTCTGTTTTTGTCAATCAGTTTCACACAGTTTAAAAAAACAACTAGAGAAGTCGTAAAATTATAATTGTTAATTTCTTCCGAGAGTTATTGCAAAGAGTCAATAGAAACTCAAAAATAATTTTTGAACAGCAATTTGTTTTCAATCAAAGAAAACTAAAAACAAAATAGCATCATTGTGAAGAAATAAATATAAAATTCGTCTGAATTCGTCTGAATAAAATTCGGATTTCTATTTACCAATAATGGGCTCGAAGAGAATAATCCCAGCGTTATTAATGAGAATATCGATGCCTCCAAGGTTCTTCTCGATCCAGTCAAAAGCCTTCAGGATTTCTTCCTCTTTTCTCACGTCCGTTTCAATCGGATAAAATTTCCCTTTTTCTTTTACTAATCTGGTTTTAATTTCTTCGAGTTTATCCACTTTTCTTGCCAGACCGACGACATTTAGTCCTACCTTTACAAGACCTTGAAGAATATATTTCATAAATATTAGAATTAAAGTAGTCTTCATTCATTATTCGTTAATTATTTTGTGAGATACTTATTTATTATCACAGATTTATTTTTAAATCACTGGAAAAGGGACAAAATGTATTTAAAATGTAAAATGCAAAATAGAAAGTGGTTTTCTATCTTCTATTTAAAATAAAAAATCCAAAATGGAATTTTATTATTTTTAATAATATTTAATTCAATCTCCAAAGTCAATTATAAATTATAATTACATAAAATTTTATAAAGAATAATTATTATTCTTACCAGTAACTATAAATAAAGGGAACGATAGTTTTTTTGGATAAAGATTGCTTCTTTTTTGCTTTTTTTACTTTTTTTTACTTTTTTGATTAAGGGCGTCGCACCCAAGTGTTAAGCTCAAAATTCGATTCTTCATTTTACTCAACGAAAATTATAGATAAATATTTTTTCGCTCTGTAGCGCTAATCTTTTTTCAAATATAAGACTGCATACAGAGCGAAAAAATATTTAGTTTTGATACCTTTTGCATAAAACGAAGAATTAAAAATCTAACTTCAAAATTGAATATTTTCATTTTACTTAAAAAATATTCGAATTAGATATTTTCCCGCTCTGTGCGCATAATTCTAGTTAAAAATTGATTAATTCTGCAGAGGGAAAAAATTCCAAATTTAATATTTATTGAGTAAAATAAAGAAATCGAATTTTTAAATTACTAGAATTATCTAATTTGTCCAGGGAAGAACAAAAAAAATGGAAAATGGTATTTTAAGTGGAAAAAAGGTTGAAAATCTATTTAAGATGAAAAATGCAAAATGGGTTTCTTCTTTCTATTTAAAACACAAAATAAAGAATGGCATTTTGCATTTCAAATACGTATTTGAAATGAATTCATTAGAAATAGTTATCCATCTCTGAAAATAAATTACAATTATCCTATCTTTTTAAATGAAATTTTCTCTAATTGAAGCTTGTAGTGTATCATTATTTACATTGTCGCTTTTGATTTTGTAAACAATCTGTGAAAAACCACTGAATTATAAAGAAATTTTATCAATTTTATCAAAATAATTTTCCTTTTACTTTTACCTTCTGAAATAGTAGCGCCAATTCCACTACTGGCACCAGTAACAACAGCAACTTTATTAATCCAACGATCCATGTTATTTCTCCACGAAACGACGTTCAATAAGTCTCTGCTGTAAGCAACTGATTATGAATCGTCTGACTGTTAGCTTCGCAGGCCGGTGACTCCTCTTAC
The DNA here is from genome assembly GCA_904066005.1 of Synergus itoensis. Taxonomy (NCBI): domain Eukaryota; kingdom Metazoa; phylum Arthropoda; class Insecta; order Hymenoptera; family Cynipidae; genus Synergus; species Synergus itoensis. Next base: position 65,769 of record CAJFCP010025693.1, read on the forward strand.
TCACACAGCACACACTCAAATAAATGCACATATATTTCACGTATTCAAGAGACCCCTTCTCCCACTTTTCAATGTTATTAGATCCTAATTTAATTATGCAAAGTCGAGTTCTGGTTTTATTTCCCAAGATTCGCCAGTTGCCAATGAAAATATTGGATCCAAGTGTTAAGCTCAAAATTCCATTCTCCATTTTACTCAACGAAAATTATAGATAAATATTTTTTCGCTCTGTAGCGCTAATCTTTCTTCAAATATAAGACTGCATACAGAGCGAAAAAATATTTAATTTCGATACTTTTTGCACAAAACGAAGAATTCAAAATTTCAGCTTCAAAATTAAATATTTTCATTTTATTTAAAAGATATTTGAACTAGATATTTTTTCGCTCTGTACGCATAATTAATTAATTAATTAATTAATTAATTCTAATTAAGAATTGATTAATTTTACAGAGGGAAAAAATTCCAAATTTAATATTTCTTGAGTAAAATGAAGAAATCGAATTTTGAATTAGAAATTGGCTCCAACACCCTTAAATGAAAATTTTTTTTTTTCTGCTAACGTATTACTTTCGACTACTGATTAACATTTAAACAAACATCTAATAATATATTTTGAGGATAATCTAAAAATTTTTAATTTGTCTTCGATAATATTTTCCACGAAAAGAGCTGTCTTAACATTTAATAAGGTGCAGAGTTTACAAACATTATCTTCGCTATTACATAATCAAATCGTTTTCTGAAATGAACAAAATTATCAAATGATCAATAAATTCACTGAATTAAATTTGTAAATATTTAAATAGAGCATAGTGTTATTATTATTATTATTATTATTATTATTATTATTATTATTATTATTATTAT
>CAJFCP010025693.1:85786-111121 GCA_904066005.1 Synergus itoensis
TTAAATTAAAAATTAGAAACTAATTCTAAGTTCATTAGACTTCGAACTCTCTTGAATTATGTAGGAACGCTTAAATAAATAAAAGTGTTGTTATTTCCTAAATAGGCTGAATCAAGAGCACTTAATAAGCACTTAATTCCTGTATAAAGCAAAATTTTATTTGAACAATAACTTGCAAGTTTCTGATACCAGAATTGTAGCTTAATTTATGAAGCTGGCATTACCACATTCATTTTGACGAAAACTTATACAGCCCCCCTTTGAATTGGATGATGTAATTCCAAGTTTAGTAACATCCAGTGGCGGATTAAGACATTTCGCCGCCCTAGGCAGCGCTGTAAAATTGTCGCTCTTCCCCCACCTTTTTTTACTCAAGTAGCATTATATCTAGTGTGAGCGTTGAAAATTTGCCGCCCCTAAAATCTGCCGCCCTAGGCAGCTGCCTACCTTGCCTACCCGGTAAATCCGCCACTGGTAACATCATATTCGAGCCACAAGTTTTCGACTAAAAATAGAGGAAATAGAGGAAAATTTTCCAAAAGAAAGGAAATTGAGAACCGGCTGTGATCCCTGCTCTTTTACTTTAAATAAGGCCCAAAACGCAGATGTGCACACAATGCGTTCCTTAAATTGATGCTAATTTTTGCTCGTTCCTCACATAAAATTGATGTAACATCTCTTGGACATTTTGGGCCTTATGCTTCATCGATGCACTCGTTGGATTCGTGTGACGATCCACCACACGTGGATTTGGGTCGATTTCCCCGACGCAGCCTCGATTTCTTCGGAAAAAGAGTTGCTCCCGTACGATTTGGGCCCGGTGGGTTCGATCGCCGCCGCGAATCTCGTGGAGAGAAAAAAAAAGGAGCTCGTGCTGGACCTCGTCCCTCCCCTCCACTGGAGCCTCGTACGTGCGTATAAATTTTGGATCTCGCATCCCAGCCTCCGGCCCCAGGATAGAGAGTCACCGAGAGACGTGAATAACTGAGGGCAGCGCACGCGAGTCCATAATGATAGACCACCGTTAAGAGAGTGAGAGAGAGAGAAAGGGAGGGAGAGTCAGATCAACGGCGAGCAGACCCCTACGAAAAAAAGACCCATTTCGATCGACGAAAAAGTACTTTCATGCAACCTCAGTCCCAAAATGAACAACGTACAAAACACGTGATAATGAGCCAGATAAGCACTCTCGTGAGTCATTTCGCGGACAATGAGTAATTAGCGACGGAGACACCTTTTTACATTCTCATCAGAGAAGGTATTAGATTTGTGTAAAATTTGACCCCCCCAGTTTTTGTCAAATGTCCACATTTTGGGACCCCCTGAACCAGAAAAACATGTTTTTACGAATGTGTCTGTCTGTCTGTGTGTCTGTCTGTGTGTCTGTTTGTGTGTCTGCCTGTAGATTTTTAGTTTGTGAGCACGATAACTTTCGAAAGAATTGACCGATTGGATTAGCCTTTGGTATACTCTTTGAGTGTCCGAAAATGAAGGTCAAGTTCGTTGGCCAGCCATTTTGGATAAAAATTCAAAAAGTTGGAGCATTTTGAAAATTTTTGATACCACCTTTTTTTTAATTTAAAAATTCTATGCACGGATGTTCATAGTACTCAAAAAGTCGAACAATTTTTCCTAATAACTTTTTTGGATAAAAAAAAAATTGAAAGACAACATTTTGAAAATCCAAAAAAATGAAAGACAACTTAAATTAAAAGCCAAACAACGCACGATATGAAAAAAAGTCTAAAGATGAAAAATGTTTCTTTTTGAACTCCCTATAGGATAGGCATAACAACTTTTTGAATTTCCTTAAAAAATCGAAAATTTAAATTTTGAGTCAAATAACGCGAGATGCAGAGAAAATGATAAAAAATATTGGTCTTAAAAAGATCTACAAGTTCTCTTTTAACCATTTTTCAATAGGATGAATAGTTTTCCTTTTAATCATAAAGAACCTTGTTAAACAGAGCCGAGCGCGAAGCGCGAGTGCCCTGATGAGAATGTGCTCCTTAAGGTCGATAGAACCTTAAGTAAATTAGTTTTCTTTTACATTCAAAGCTGTAATTTAATTTAATTTAAATTTAATTTAATTAAATTTAAATTTAAAGTAATTTAAAAAAAACATATAGGTACGAGCGTCCTGTAAGGTGCAAGCTTTCTGCAGGGCACAAGCGCGCGAAGTGCGCAACACGGAGCGCGAAGCGCGCAACACATAGCGCGAAGCGCGACGATCGAACTATATTTTAACCCCCCGCGCGCCGCGGGCGCGCTCATCTTTGCGAGCGAAGCGAGCCGCGCGCGATGAGAATGTGCCCGCGAAGCGGGCAGATTTTTTTTTGAGAAAACGAATTAATGACGTCGACGAATTGCCAAATGCTTTTTTAATAGGCGATCCAAGATAGGATCTTGAGAATTTTTATGTGCCTCTTATCTTGAATTAAGTATATTGTTTTACTTGATACAATATAAAAATTCTTGGTTCAAGAATATCAAAATCATCATCATCATTTAGGTCATATGGACGTTTTCATTCAGACTTTTATAATGTCTTGGTATGTGAGTGGAACATCGCTCGACTGCTGTCCCGGAGGGCGGAGACCCGTGTTCGATTCCCGCTAACCCGATTTTTCTGTTTCAGCTATAATATAATAATATCCTATATTTTCAGAATATACATATATGTAATAATTTCTAATGTTGTCAATTCCAATTTAAATATGTAGATATAAAATAATGTTTAAAGTAATAGTGTAGGTATATGTATATTCGGTTTCGAGATCGACATAATATGTGTATAGGTGAAGCTTGTGTGAAAGCACAATTTTTTTTTATTCCAATTGTAGCATATAAATTCTTGATTCAAGTACCCGTGCAGAAATTCCCAAACTTGGCCCAGATCGGTGATGGAACGCTGAACCTGATCGGGCCCAGACTTAGCACGATCGAGCCAGATCTGGGCCCGGTCTGGTTCAGCGTTCCATCACCGATCTGAAATCATCCGATCTGGGCCCGATAGGGGCCACAGCAAAATTTCTACACGGGTAATTCTTTATTCACATTAAAATCATAGATTCTTGGAATAAGAAAATTATATATTCAATCTGATAATGCATTTACTCAATTTAAGAAAATATGCACTACTTCCAAGCATTCGGTACCAAGTACTTATTTTCTTGGATCAATCTCATATGGTATGGTCCGTATGTAAGATGACCATATTCTTGATCCAAGAATTTTTACCTTGATCCAAGATTTTTTTTTTTTTCAGTGTATGTATACTGTACAGCTGATGCAAAAGGCATGCTGCTGAGAATAGCGTTATTGCACTGAAAAAACGAGTTGGTTGGGCCAACTACTTAGTTTGTAGTATATGACGTTGCTATTTTATTGGTTGGGACAACCACTTTTCTTGTTGGCCTCACTATTCGGTTTGTTAGGGTAACAATTCATGTTGTTACCTCAACAAACCGAATAGTACCGCCAACAAGAAAAGTGGTTATCCCAACCAATAAAATAGCAACGTCATATACTATAAACTAAGTAGTTGGCCCAACCAACTCGTTTTTTCAGTGTGACGTAATCTTTAGATCGTGAGTCTAAAAACATTAGTCTAAAAACATTAGAAGTCTTTTTTGATTACTTAATGATAAAGTTATCAGTCGGAGAGCACATACGTGAAAATAGTCATTTTTATTTGAAAAAATAGGTAATAAAATTTTACGCAACTTATTTGACATTACGTATATATATATAAGCATTATTCTTTTAAAAATTATTCACTCGCGGATAAAATTCGTTAAGATTCAGATTCTTTAAAAAAAAAATGAAGTTTGTTATCGCTAAATTGTTCCTTATGTTTGCCGTCGTCTTCAAATCTGTTGGTAAGTTTGAATTTAGGTCCATTAATTTGTACTATTTTATTAGTGTTATACAGTCGGTCAACTAAGAGCGTAGTCACTGTTGTGAAAAAATGAAGGTATTTATTACGAAAATTTTTGCGAATATCATTTTATTAGATCAGAAACTTAGATGCAAATACATTAATAACAGGTCCAATCGCCACTAGCATCAATAATGGCCTGGCATTTGCGAGGCATGCTTTCCAAAAGATTTTTCGCGTATTCTTCTATTTTTTCGTATTCTTTGCGAATTCGTTAATTAAGCTGCTTTAAATTGCAGGGTCTGTTTTTTCGAAGCTTCATCTTGATTTGAGCCCAAACGTTTTCAATGGGATTAGCGTCGGGCGACTGAGACGGCCAATCCAAAGTCACGGTACCATTTTGCGAACACAAAAAAACTGCTTCGAAGCGCGCAGCGTAAGCTGCGCTCATTTTGCTTTTTTCTGTGAATCGAACTAAAAATAACAGTCAGCTGATTCTTTTTCATGAAGCATGAAGAACGATACTTCCCCCCATATGAGAAAAAAAAACTACATATTTTCTCTTTACCGATCGCTAGTAATCGAGACTACGCTCTTAGTTGACCGACTGTATGTATACTACATTTTTAAAATATTTCATTTTATGATTTACTATTGATAAATTCAGTGCCGGATTAAGCCAGCGCGGGACCCGAAGCAAATTATATCAAGAGGCCCTTGGTTTGCTTTAGGTTCTTAAATTTAGGGTGTTAAATAAAACACAAATGTTACAAATAAACTTTTCTGGATTTAATATGAGCAAATTTAGAGATAATACCATCCATATCGATTTCTCTAAGCAAATCATATTCTATATTCATCAAGATGAGATGATTTAGACGTTCTTGACCCATCGTATTCCTTAACTCATTTTTAACACGCTTTAATGTGATGGGTGCGCGGGGTCCCCTTATGCGCGGGGCCCGTAACATTTGCTACTCTTGCTACGTGGCTAATCCGCCACTGGATAAATTGTAAATGTTTGAGTCTTAAATAATATAATTTTTGTGTTTTTTTGTGTGTACTTCACTAGATAATTTAATACTCTTTACTTAAAAATTATAAACGTGTTGATCGGTTGAAAATTGTAAAAATTTTGTGAAATTCTTAAAATGCGTAATTCAAATGTTGTATTCTCTTTCTATAGAATTGAGTACGGATAGACGAAATGAGCAAACTCCACGAGAAATTCTTGAACGGGAATTGGCACAAATACGGGAACAAAAACAACAACTAATGCTGGAAATACAACAAGAAACTCAGCTTAAAGCACGAGATGATCAACTATATCGACGAATTCAGGGTGAAATAGAGGTACTTCAACGAACACAACATCGATCTAGACAAAACTATCTGCCAAAAATAACGGAATTACAAGAGTATCTTATACGTATAGAGCAAGAGCAACAACAACGACAAAATGATATAGAACAAAAAATTCAACGTCTAGAACAACAACAAAAAGATCTAGAATAACGTCAAAATTGACTAAAATAACAACTTCCTCCAGTTATTCATAATCATCTAAAAAATATATTGTAATCTTTATATATATATATATATATATAATATACGTATATAAATTAAAAATAAATTTTATTAAATATTGAACTTTAAAAAATTCTAAGGGATTTTACGGTGTTTTATGGGATATTATTATTAATATTATGGATATTATTCTTTTTATGTTTTATGGTAATTTTAAGTAATTTTAAGAAGGATAATAAAGGCAATTTAAGGAATTTTATAAAACTCATGTAGATTCTTGAAATAAAATAAAGAATTACAAGATTTTATAATTCGAGAATTAAAAATTCTCAATTATTTTTTCTACTGGCAAAAGGTTTGCAAAAACGAGAAACTAATCGCGCGCGGATCATAATTGCTAGTTTCCATAAAAAATGGATTGTTGGGAAATTAAACTGGGAATAGCGACAAAAGTAAGTTCTGAAATTGGAATTATTCTGAACTGTAATTATTATTTGTGATTTCTAAAAAAATGTCTAGTCACTTCTCGAGAGAACTTTGTATTTTAAGTAAATTAAACTGAACAATAATAGACTTTTTTTAAATTTCCGAATAAAAAACTGAAACTATATATTTTCGTCGAGTAGAAGTTTTTGGAACACACAATTCTTGCTTCGTCTACAGTATAGATGAAGGGAAACGTGACCTGTGCTGCATGTGACACGAGTTTCACTCATAATTCGATTTCTATTCTGGAACAAAATTGGGCATCAGTTCTGTCCGTATCGCGTGGCAATTTCCAAATTCAATCCACTATCGTGTGAGCGATTACGTTATGAAGTCGCCTCCCTTATTAGATTCAAGAGTTGAATAACTACCACCTAAAGTGAATTATCAAGCTCAAATCCGAAGCTAAGAATCGTCTAATTAATCCCAATCAACACCCATCTGTTCCTAACAATATTTCATTATTAGCTTCATTAAATTGATTGTAATTTCAAAATAATAAACATTTATTAAAGCGAAAACAAATTCAAAGTTTTCTTTATAATTGCTAGCTTATCTAATCGATTTAGATAATTTTTATTGACGAATTTTGAACTCAAATCTTTATAAGCAGAATTGATTCAGATTATGTATTTAATTTGATTTAATTTAGTGTAATTTAGTTTGATTTAATTTCATTGTTATTGGTAGGCAGGACCAAGTCTGCATTTTAATTGGCGAGGACGCCACATGAGCTGAAGTATCCCAATCCTCGTGCAGGAGTACCACCTTAAACTGGATTAAATCGGTGATAGGTTCGAGGGTAAGCTTCCAACCTCAGGTACGACATCAGTTACCTCCAAATGAGAATAATTTCGTCAAGATTAACATCAGGACTGAATTTAACGAGGAAATCCTCCACTCCTTCTATTTGAATTTCTCTATTAGATTTCAAAAGACTTTCACGAGAGCTCAGTAAAATTAGATTCTTTATTGTAAAAATCAGAACTGGGTAAAATGGTTCTCAAAATGTATTTAAAATGTAAAATACAAAACAGATTTACAAAATCCATTTAAAATGGAAAATAGAAAATGGTTTAATTAAATTAAAATGGTTTAATTATATTAAATTAATTAATTAATTAATTAATTCAAAATCTAACTTCAAAATTGAATATTTTCATTTTACTTAAAAAATATTTGAATTAGATATTTTCTCGCTCTGTGTGCATAATTCTAGTTCAAAATTGATTAATTCCACAGACGGAAAAATTCCAAATTTAATATTTCTTGAGTAAAATGAAGAAATCGAATTTTTAGATTACAACTTGGCTCCAATGCTTTGCTTTCAGATAATTTTATTATAATATAAATTAATATTAAACGAATTTTTGTTATACATTTGAGTCACTTTTATTAAAAAATAATTATTTTTGATTGTAATCAACCCAAAAACTTCAAAACTTATTTATCAACGTGAAACAGACAAAATCAAACTTTATAAGTCAAAAACGAATATTTTGGTTCTTTTCTTTGTACAGAATCAGAATTTATGCATTTAAAGCAGAAACCCCCCAGAATTTTTTTTTTTTTTGTTGACCTGTGATTATCTAACTTGTCCAAGGGAAGAACCAAAAAAAAAATGGAAAATGGTATCTTAAGTGGAAAATAGGTTGAAAATCTATTTAAGATGGAAAATGCAAAATTAAAATTCGTTAAGATTTCTTCAAACTCCCAGAAACATCTTAAAATCCTTTGAAAATCCACAAAAACCATTAAAATCATGAAATCATATCAAATTCCATGAAATCCTTCAAACTTCTACAAAATCTTTTAAAAATTAGAAAAATCTCAGAAAATTCTTTAACATTTTACGACAACTTTCAAAATCCTTTTAAATTCTACAAAATTTTTTACAAATCACAAAATCCCTTCATATTATTCGAAATCTCAGAAAATTTCACAAAATTCTTAAAAATCCCATAAAATATTTTTAAAATTATTAAAATCTCTTGCATTCTTTTAAAATTCCTGGAAACTTTTTGACGACATTTAAAATTTTCTTAAAAATCTCTTAAAACAACCAGAAACCTTTTCAAATGACTTAAAAATTCACGAAAACCTTCCAAACCGCATAAAATTCATTGAAATCTCTTAAAATTGGTAAAAAAAAACCTCTTAAAATTTTCAGAAACTTCTTGAAACTCGTTGAATTCTAGGATAAAATTTAAAGTCCCTTTACATCGTTGAAAATTCATTAAAATTATTAGAAATCTCATTAAATTTCACAAAATCTTTAAAGAATCATAAAAATATTTTGAATTCGCTTAATATTCCTCGAAATTTCACGAAAACATTAGAAATCGCTTAAAATTCGTTGAAATCTCTTAAAGTTCTTAGAAACCTCATCATAATCTTCCTCAAAATTTCAAAACATTTCAAATCCCTTAAAATTCCCTACCTTTAAAAAAAATCTCTTAAAATTTCATGAATTCCGTTCAAATTTCGCGAAATATCTTAAAATACCTTAAAATTCCACGAAATCTTTTAAAAATCCTAAAAATCTTTAAAACTTTGTAAAAATTACTTAAAAATTGTCAAAATTCATTAATATTCCTAGAAACCTTTTGAAGCTCTCTAAAAAAGATGATGTAAGGAAATGTTTCTAAAATCTCGCATAAATTTTATTATTGTTTCAAATCTGCTCTCTAAATTTGAATCAGTGAAATTTTATTCGATTTTGAATGACTTGAAGTTGTAAGAAGGAAAACAAATAATCGTGTACGTGTTGGTTTGCTAGTCTCTTAAAATTGCTAAGAATCCAATGAAATCTCATAAAATGCTTTGAATCCTTTAAAAGTCCTTTAAAAACTATTTAAGTATCCCTTAAAATATGCAAAATGGGTTTCTTCTTTCTATTTAACATACAAAATAGAAAATGGCATTTTGCATTTCAGATACCAAAGTATTATTCCCGCAGTAAAAGAGAATAACTAAAATCAATTTAAATTTTAAAAAATTCGAAAATAATCTTCGTTTTGGGAAATGATCTTTGATTTGGGATCTGAACTTTGAAATTTCAAGTACTTGGAGCAGTGCAATCCAGTGATAGGATATAGGTACCCTCGATTCGATGCAGTGGATTATCTCAATTCGCTCGAGTGACTCTAGAAGTTACGTCCGACTAGATTCGTGTAGTCAGGACCATGTGTGGAAATTTTTGGAATGGGGATATGGACAGAGGAAATAGCATATGAGGGTAGATGGAACAATCGATCAACAACTGCTGAAGATAAGAATTATATTTCAAAATCAAATCTAAATTTAAAATCAATAACAGTTTCATACGCTAAAAATATTACAAGTATAATATTGAATTATTTAAAAAAAGACTTCCGAAAGGTCATATAGAGGGTTCCTCCTCTAGTTCTTTGATCCCTAGGCAAAAATATCAGAAACGTGTAATTTTTATATAACATTTGTCATATTTTGGTGAAAGTTTGAAGCTTTCTTGCAACCACAAGTTTGATAGGCACTAGAGAAAAGTATTATTGAACTTTAAATACTCTCTTGGAATTCCCTTGTGTTTTGAACTTTGACAACAACGTCAATTTCAACGGATGAGATGGTAATGTAAGCAGGAAATGTGAACGGAAATGGTGCTGCGGCTATCCTACGGTTTCGTACTTAGTCCATTTGACCCAGGAATTTAAAGAAACAACAATTCAACAAACATTTCAACAATTCCATCAAATTCATTATAAATTAATAAACAAAGTTGAGAATTATTGCATTATTGTCAACTGATAGATTTTAGAAAAGGAATATAAAATGCAAATATACTTTCCCATGTAGAAATTCCGATCGGGGTTTAGTAGGGCCCTGGCTAGTTTTCCCTATTTCTAGTCGGGCGCTGGTCGGGAAAAATGGAGAGGGCCTGACTAGTTCTGTAACGCTGTTTTAGCCAGGTTCTAGCTAGAACTTCTGAGCGGGCTCTAACGAGAGTTAGGTAGGGCCCCGTCTAGACCCTTTCTATTATAATATTTTGGTTATTTACCATCTGTAAAGTACCAAATTCAAATTAATAAAGAATAAAAAATTCTTAAATGTCAAAAGTAAAGTTGGTGTATTTTATACATTATAAAACTATTATAAACATAGTAATAGCACAGTTTTTTTTTCACTCTTAAAATTTTATTTTTAACTGTGTTTTTTGTGAGAATTAGAAATATTTCAGTAAAATGGGCCATACTGGCTAAGACCCGAACAGTTCCTGACTAGAACTTCTTTGTTCTTTTATTCGAATCTGGGCCCAACTAAAACCTGGTTAAAATATAAGATTGGGGCCTAACTAGACGTGCATAGATTTTCTATTCACAAAGAATGGAAAATCCTAACAGTGCCTTAAGGGGTCCTGACTAGAATTTACTATTCCAGTTGTTCTAGCAAGGACCTGACTACCGCCCTAATGAACATAGGAACAAATGGGGCGATTTCTACATGGGTTGTTTCTCGAAAAGCTTCCCGTCTAGAAATTTCCCTATCTTTCCCCATTTAAAGTAGGGTTCTAGCGTGGCCCGGCCTAGAAGTTCTAGTCCAGAAAAAACTAATCAGGGCCCTGTCTGGCGCTAGTGGGAAATTTCTTACGCATAAATTAATGATCTACGCAGTTTTAATTTGTTTAGTATGTTAAAGTTGCTTCATGTTCATTAAATTTGTGTAAAAAATATCTTTATTAGTTCATCTGTGAACTAATAAATAATAATTATATTAATTATTGTTATTCAACTTTTTCAGATGCAGTTATACATGTCATATCGATATTTCTATGTCATAACGATATTGTTTAATATTTATAGATTAAAATAAAGTTCAATATAAACAAATATAATTTTATGTTTATTTCTAGAGATGTATTTGGGACGATGGGGCTGTGGAAGGGTGATTCCCACTAGGCCCCTACCAAAACATATAGTCGGGGCCTAACTAACAAAAGCGTTGCGATCTTGCAGGGGCCCCGACTAGTTTTCCCCATCAGGGCCCGACTAATAAAAAAAAGGGAAAACTAATGAGGCCCCCACTAAACCCCTATCGAAATTTCTACACGGGTTACCGTATCCTTTCTCTGAAGCAAAATGAATTCCATCTGCGATTCGTGGAGATGCATATTCAAATAGAATATCAGATTCATTTTAAGAGACACTTAGGTGGTTGCAAACACTTGATTTGAAATTGGAAGCACTTTAAGGGGCATCCTGATTGAGGAAAAGCGGGCGCAGAAGGCCTCTCGATATATCTCCCAAACTCAGTGACCTAATTCAATTCCAAATCGACATTCGCAGTGCGTTTAATCGTATATTCAATGCTTTTACTGATAGTCAAGAAAAATTATTATTTCTATTTGATTATCGATTTATTTACATTTTATTTATGTTTGTACATTAATATTCTAGATATTGTATCGTTTACGGAAATTGACCTCCAATTATTTTAGAAAATCTCAATAAACCTCTTTCTGATACGTCGATATATTAATAATACCTCCTGGGAGTTTGGAATTTAATATCCAAAATAATGAGCAGCTTTATCAGTTTCTCTTGAATGGAGTGCATTGTAAGATTTTGAAGTATCAATCAGTGAATCAAGAATGTCATACATGAAGCAGAAACCTCCAAAATTATAGTCCCTCTCATCCTTCAGACATATGTCATGGATTATAATGTGTATAACGTGTGATACACAATGGGCGAATAATCATGATGAAAACGTCTACCTCTGGCTCTGAAGTTTCAATTTAAGGTGAAAAATCAAATAATCAAATTATATAATTTACCTTTCAATTCTACAATCATTAAAATTTTCCATTAAATGAGGATCGAGAAATTGGTAAAGATGATAGAAAAGAAGTTTGGAAAAGAGCATTTTTACCCTATATTATGCTTTCCGTAAACGGTTATACGACATACAATAAGTACCTTTTTACGATTCCTCAGACTTTCACGATCCTGCCTTTTTCATTTTCTTATCTCGCCAACAATATTGATCAATAAATAAATAAAAATTGGCCAATAAAAGTATAAGTATGAAATAGAGCAACTATCAAAGTACAGTATCGGCAATAAAAGTAAAAAATACGAATCTGGGGCTAAAAGAATACTTAGTGAGAACTGCAGAAAAATTTAAAATCACTTGATATGCTCGTGCAGAAATATTGATGGGGTTCTGACAGGGCCCTAGTCAGTTTTCCCTACCTCTGATGTGGCCCTAGTCAGGTTAAATGGAAAGGCCCACATAAGGCTTGTAACGCTTTGGTAGAATATTGCCCTATTTAAGGAAAACTGGCCAGGGTCTTGACAGTTTACCCAAAAAATGCCCTACCTAAGAAAAACTGGTCAATAGCCCATCAGGATTAAAAAAATATTCTGTGGAATCATTATTCACAATATTTGATTATTAAACTATATTTAATTTTCTAAAAACAAGTTCTATTATAAAAAAAAGATATTAATCATATTATATAGAAACAATAAGTGATTTTAAGAAATTTTTAGAGAATTTCAAAATAGTTCACGACAGTTTCAAGATTTTAGAGTATTAAAATTTTTTTTTAAGTATTTGAAGGGATTTTAAATGATATTAAAGAATTTAAAAGGATTTTGAAGGATTTTAAAAAGATTTCAAGTGATTTTAAGGAATTTAAGGAGATTTTAAGAAATTTTAAGTAATTCCAAGGAATATAAAAGGATTTCCAAAAAATGTGAGGATTTTTCAGAGTTTTTACTAAATTTAAAAAATTATAAGATATCGTAAAGGATTTTAAGAAATTTTAGTGAGTTATAAAGGATTTCAAGTGATTTTAAGGAATTTAAGAGGGTTTCAAGAAATTTTAAGTGATTCTAGGGAATTTAAAAGGATTTTAAGATATTTTCCAAGATTTCAAAGATATCAAGATTTCCTAAAGGATTTCACGAGAGTTTCAAGATTTTAGGGTATTAAAATTATTTTTTAAATATTTGAAGGGATTTTAAAGGATTTTTAAAAGATTTCAAGTGATTTTAAGGAATTTAAGGATATTTTAAGAAACTTTAAGTAATTCTAAGAAATTTAAAAGGATTTCCAAAGAATGTAAGGATTTTCCAGAGGTTTCACAAGATTTCAAAAATTATAAGATATCTTAAAGGACTTTAAGGGATTTTAGCGAATTTTAAGAGATTTCAAGTGATTTTAAGGAATTTAAGAGGGTTTCAAGAAATTTCAAGTGGTTCTAGGGAATTTAAAAGGATTTTAAGATATTTTCCAAGATTTCAAAGATATCAAGATTTCCTAAAGGGTTACACGAGAATTTAAAGCGATATAAATAGATTTCAAGTTATTTTAAAGAATATTTACAGAAGTCAGGGGAGTTCTAAGATTTTAAATTAATTTACACATTTTTTTAATTTTCTCAAAGGATTTTAAATTATATTAAAAATTTTTAAAGAACTGTAAATGAATTTCCAGGAATTTAAAAGATTTTCAAGAATTTTCACAAGATTTCAAAGATATCAAGATTTCCTAAAGTTAAGAGATTTTAAGTGGTTTTATAGGAAGTTTCAAGCTATTTCGAGAGGTTTGAAGTAATTTAAAAAAAATTTTAAGGAATTCCGAAAAAAAGTCGTAATAATTTCAGGACTTTCAATTATTTAAAAATATTTGTAAATATTGTAAGGGATTCTTAATGAAGTTCAAAAATATCAAAGGATTTTAAAAGAATATGAAAATATTAGAAAATTTTCAAGAAATTTCAAAGTTATTAAAACGTGCCAAAATATTTCTAAAGATTACAAGTGATTTTAATGAATTTTGAAGCATTCAAAAAAGTTTCAAAGTTTTGAAGTAATTTGTCAATAAAAAATGTTTTAGTATTCTCTAAAATTTGTTAAACCTCTTGAAATTTACTGAAATTACTAAAAACTCTTGTAATTTTTTTAAATCCCTTTAAATCCCTAGTTATATTAAAAATTATGAAAATAATATAATCATAAAATGCAGTTTAATAATAATTTTCATGAAAACCTGTTCAAAGACCCTAGAAATATATTTTTCCGTGTTTATCAACAATATACAAGTTATTCAATTTTTCAATATATAAATATAACCATCTTTTATATTTTCATAAATAATCAAGTGTGAGAAATGTCGGCTTTTCTCTATTTTTATCCGATGTTTGGTTTCCAAATAAAAATAAAAAAAATAAAATAAAATATAAAAGAAATTTAAAAAAAATATATATAAAATACATATTAAAATATTTTTATCGAAAATAGAAATGCTGACCAGGGCCTCGTCAGAACCCTATTTGAAATAGGGCTGATTGCGGCAATTTCTACACGGGTGTCGATGGGTGAAAGACCGAAATATGTCCCGGATTGTAAAAGGGGTTAAAGACACGAGATGAGAGATATGTCATATTCCTATCCCTTTTTTATTCCTTTAGCTTTCCATCCCTTCCTCTCATTTTCCTCTTCATTATTCCCCATTCGCATTTTTTCAAACTTCAATAATCAGCTTTATTTAGACAAGTTACTCATCACGAAACAATAAAAATCTTTCGAAATTCATTGAGTTTTTTTATAGAGGCGAAATTTTGTTATAATATAGCAAGATATAAGATGAACATCGTAATTTGGACCAATTGAGAACTGTAATTTGTTCGCGTGGATTATAATAGAGGAAGACCCGCATAAATCGTGAATCCTCTTCATTCCTAAAATGTCACGTTCATGAGAGATAAAGAAGCTCATGAATAACATGTTTTCGGTCCAGTGCATTATACAGAATCCAGATACTCGACTATAATCGACTCGCGTAACATGACATGATGTTCGGCTCGTATTCATCATCTTCACTTAAAAGAGGACGATCGTTTTTAAACTTGGTCGATATTTTTTAGACTCCTGAAAGCTCTGAAAAATGTAAATTGCTGTCCTCGTTGCTCCTCTCCCCTCCCCTTAATGCACTTTTAATTAAATCGTAAAATCCAAATCCTGAGAGAAAAATTTTTCATCAGTGCCGACCCAACAATACTTCAGCATCACCTTCAAAGAGACCTCGCAATTAAGGCCTTGTCGATGCTCAGCAATTAAGCGAGGGTGCAAAACATATTTTTGCCTTTTTTTTATAAGGTTTTGGAAGATTCTCATAATATATATAATATGTAGAGTATAGATATATATAGGGGAGAAGTGGCATGAAGGAGCCAGGTTTTGAAAGAGCTACTTGGATTATTTCAATAGTGTGAGAACGAATTCAGTTGGCAATTTTATAATTAGGTGGCAGTACTGATTCCCCGTCGCCCATAAACATTTGACAGTCCACCATAACCAACAGACACTCGTACGTCGAGCTAAAGTTTTTAGCACTGAAAAGTAAATATTTTGCTTTATTTAAGTTGTTTTTTAGTATTTTATTGTAATGAAATATAAATAAATAGATTATAGATTGGGTTTGTACATATATTTGGCCGTTCAGCTTCATCACAACTGAGCCGCTAAAGTTTTGATAGTATTGTTATTGTGTAGGTTTTATTTATTTCAAGAAGAAGTCATGAAAGAGCCGGTTGAATATGCCTAGAAAGAGCTGATTATTATTAACTAATAGATTGATTAATTATTATTAATTATTATTAATTATTAATTATTAATTAATTATTAATTAAATAAATAAATAATTAATTAATTATTAATTAATTATTAATTATTATTAATTATTATTAAATTAATTATTATTAACTAATAGATTGATTATTAACTAATAGACAGAAATACGCGTATGTGATATGTTAGAATTATTCGTTTGTTAGAATTATTTAAAACGACTGATCAAATTTAAAGTTTTCTAAAAATTTAATTAGTTACTAAAAATAATTTATAAGAAATAATAATTTTGTAAGGAATAATTTGTTACTAAGAATTTGTAAGAATTGTATTTTTTGTTTGTTTTATGGTTCAATTATTATTATTTTGTATAATATACACTTTATAATACAGACTAGCTCTTTCATAACTTCTAGTAGCTTTTTCAAAACCGAATTGTTTTGAAAGAGCTGAAAACTCATTTTTTTAAAATGAATATTTTTTTGAATTTTTTTATAGTGTTCAAGATTTTTCTGTTCGAAAAAACCTAGTTAAATGAATAAAGAATAATTTAAAAAAAGAAAATCGTCATTTCTTTCATTAAAAGTATAATTATTTAATCTGGTTAGTAAACTGGCTCTTTCATGCCACTTCTCCCCTATATAATGTTAATAATCTTACACAAAAATAAGATTCAGACATAAATATGTCTCCCAGGATCAGGCAGCTTTTTTTAGCAAGAATTATTCATTTTTGCAAAATAATTGGCGCCATGTTGCATATTATACCAAATTGCTCCTGAGGAGCATTATACTCAGTATAAAAAATCTTAAAATGAGGAAAAGTTAGTTAATGGTGTTTTAGCTTCCAGTATCAGTCCAAAATTATAAATATTGCGTAATATATGATGTGGTTTATTGTAAAATAGGTTGAATCGAAGATACTGGAATTTATAAGTCAAGGAAGTTTTATAGTACATATATCCGAATGTATCGGTCATACCATATAAGAGTATCGATTCCTTGACGAAATGTGTGGCTCGTAAAAGGAAGAAACTAGTTTTGGGAGACAACAGAAACTGTCACGTGTGGTAATAAATAGCATACGTGGCTTTCATGCATCGATAGTTAATCCAAGTTCCACGCATAAAATTGTTTATTTCGATGCCAGTAAACGAGAATCTCACGTTGACCGCATAGAAAGCGATGAAAAAATATATATACAGTGAAAAATAATGAGTATGGTTCAATTAACTAGATCATGCTTCCTAATTAAAGGTTGCTTATAATTAAAATATTTATTATCCTATTTATTATAGCAAATATGATCCACGCGCGATTAATTTTTCATTTTACACTCCTTTTACTAAAAAAATTCGGAGGATTTTACACCATTTTAAATCAAAGGATTTTTAAATGTTTTAAGGGATTTCAAAAGTGTGCAAAATACTTCTGAATGTTTAACTTTTTAAATAAGAAAACTTGAAATTCCTTCTTTAATTTCAGGAATCTCAATAAGTATCATAAAATTATTGTAAATTCCTTTAACTTTCTACTAAATAGTAAAATACGTTGAATTCCTTCAAATTACTTAATATCCCATGTAATTTCATGTAATTTCATGAAATTCCTTTAAATTTCAGAAAATCCTAATAAACGTATTTCATCACTCCTTAACATTATGCAAAATCCTTTCAAATCCCTTAAAAGTTCATAAAATTACTTAACATTCCACAAAACATTATTAAACTCTTTAAAATTACTTAAAATCCCATGAAATCTCGTTAAATCCCTTAACATTACCCAAAATCCCAAGAAATCTCATTACATCCCTTAAAATACCTGAAGATCCAATTTAATCCAATTTAATCCAATTTAAATCCCTTTAAATTTCTTTAGATTCTATAAAACCGCAACAACTGGTAAAATTTCTTAAAATTTCTCTGAATCGCGATAATTTTCAAAAAATTCCTTGAAATACTATAAAATCCTTTAATATTACTAAAATTTCAGAAAATTTAGTAAAAGTCGTATTGTCTGTCTCAATTCGGCTTTTTTTAGATAGGATATCTTTTTTCACCATTTTTTATTAATTCTTATTCCCCATTACTTTGGTGAAGCATCCCCTCATATGAAATTTGATGCTTACTTAGGGAAGATGAATTATATACTTGTATTATTATCTGATGGCTTATTTTTTCAACATAATCTCCAACATGTATTTTGATTTAAGATCCTTTTCTATTTATAGTATCTAATGTACAAGAGAGATGATCCTAAAGACATTTTTAAAGAATATAATGGTTTCAAGACTTGGAGAAACTTCATGAAAAGATCCATTGTTGACACTGCATTAGGTGCCTGAATCTTTGGCTCTCGAAGATTCCCCATCACAATAGGATTATCGATATTAGAGACCGAATTGGGTTATTAAAATCGACATAAACCCTGTTACTCGGAAGGCAAAGGCAAGAATGGATTCAGGAATGAACATCATAAGGGCGTGGATGAGAAATCGCTTGGAATGCATTATTTCAATAAGGATATTTAAGTTTTATCTATATCGAATTTTCATAATAATCAATACAGACAAAAATTTCAAATTGGTGTCAATTAAACATTTATCATTTATTTATTAATTAATTCGAAGGCAGCTTAAAATCTGATAAATGCATCCATCTATACTTCCTAAACTTGAATCAGTGAAATTTCACTGATTCCCAGTCAAATTCCACTGATTTTCAGTGACTCTTTTCTCACGATTTTAATTGGTGAAAAATCTACTGGAAATCAGTGAATTTTCACTGAATGACATCTTGAAAAAAGAGTCACTAAAAATCAGTCAACTTTCACTGATTCAATTTTAGAGAGTAATTTTAAAAAAGTTCTTTAAAAAGTGGTGTAACGAAATGTCTCGAAAATCTCGCATAATTGTTGTTGCAAAACTGATTGGCTTTTTTGAGTGACTTTTGAATGATTCGCTTTTTAAAATTTTAACAAGAAAAACAAAATGATCGCGTTCATATTGGTTTGCTGGCCTCTTAAAATTTTACAAAATACTTCGAAATCCTTCAAAATTTGTTAAAATCTCCTGAAATTCTTAAAAACCTCTTGAAATTCGTTAAAATTTTTGAAAGAATTTAAAAATTCTTAGAAATCCACAAAACATTCGACAATATTTTTTTTTAAATCAGAAAAATCTCTTTAAATTTCTTTAAATTATTAGAAAATTTTATAAATTCTCTTAAACTGTCTTAAAATTCCTTAAAATTTCATGAAATCCTTAAAAATCCACAAAATCTTTTAAAAATTAGGAAAATATCTTGAAATCCATCAATAAAATTACTGGAAAAATTTTAAGATCCTTCAAATCCCATACAATATTTTAAAACTCATAAAAATCTCTTAAAATCTGTTAAAATTCGTGAAAACCTCTTAAAATTCGTAGTAACTTTTGGAAATTCCTTAAAATTCTACAATAATATTCCGTTTATGTTCTTTAAAATTCATTAAAATTATTAGAAAACTCATCAAATTCCAGGCAACCTTTTAATATTTCACAAAATCTTTTGTAAATCATAAAAATTCCTTGAATTCTCTTAAAATCATTTAAAAATCGTCAAAATTCCTTACAAAACGTTAAAATTTCTGAAAATTCCTCGAAACTACACAAAAAATTTTTTAATTCCTTAAAACCCTAGAAACTGTTTGTAATCTCTTAAAGTTTCACACAAAACATTTCAAATCCCTTAAAATTCGTTAAAATATCTTAAAATTCCTCCAAATTTTCAGACATTCAAAATCCATTAAAATCCTTTAAAGTTCTTGCAAAAATCTCTTAATATTGAATGAATTCTTTTAAAATTCCACGAAATACCCTGAAATCCTTAAAACTTCAACAGAATTTTTTAAAAATCAGAAAAATATCTTGAAATTATTTTAAATTATGAGAAATCTCATAAAATACCATGAAATCTTTTAAAATTTCACAAATTTTTTTATAAAATTCCTAAAAATCCTTGAAAATTTCATTAAATCCTTAAAAATCCACAAAATCTTTTAAAAATCAGAAAAATGTCTTGAAATCCCTAAAAATTTAACGATAACTTTAAAAATCCTTTTAAATTCTACGAAATCTCTTGAGTCATACAAATCTTTTGAAATCCCTCAATAAAATTACCCGACAAACTTTAAAATCCTTCAAAATCCATACAATATTTTAAAACTCATAAAAATCTCTTAAAATCTGTTAAAATTCGTGAAAATCTCTTAAAATTCTTAGAAACTTTTGGAAATTCCTTAAAATTCTACGATAATATTCCGTTTATATCCTTTAAAATTCATTAAAATCATTAGAAATCTCACCAAATTCCTTGAAATTCCACGAAAACATTTTTAAAACCTTAGAAACCGCTTGAAATCTCTTAAAATTCGTTAAATTTCTTAAAATTCCTTCAAATTTAACAAAATTCTAAATCCATTAAAATTTTTTTAAAAATTACTTAAAATTGCATTAATTCCTTTAAAATTCCAGAAAATCGTTAAATTAACATTTCATTGAAAATTCTCGATGTTGAGAATTGATTTTATTGTAATTTATTATAAAAAAATAAGATTAAACTTCGAACATGCAGTGAAAAAATCATAGGATTGGTTCAAATGGTAAGTAAGGGTTGTGAAAGGGGTGGGGGTGAAACAAGGGTAGGGGGTGGAGGCAGCTATCACTCGTCAGCTGTCCTCGTATAAAGCTACCAGTGTGCATCGTGGCTTCGCCACGTGTTTTTCGGGGTGACTTATTTGGTACCCGCGAGCTTTAGTAAAAAAATTCGTGGTCTGAAGATATATAATTAAAATACATTTAGATTTAATTTCTCGATCAATAAATTGAATAAATTAAATTTTTTTTTAAAAGAATCTGAAAAGAAAGAAATTATAAAATAATTCAAATTTTATAAATATTTTCAGCATCTAAATTATGCAATTATATCGAAATTTATATTCGAAATATTATACATATATTATTTATATTTATATTTATATTTTTTATTATACCTTGAAAGGTATTTAAATAAAAATACAGAAGCTTCTTCGGAAACCCAATTTAAAATACATAATTTACACTATTTGTTAAATTATTTATTGATTTATTTATTAAACTTGCAAAATGTTTGATTTTACTGAAAAAAATATTTTTCGTGTTTTATGCGAGCCGTAACCTGACATATAAAAAAAAACACGATTTAGGAGAAACTTTTGTTTCGAAAAATTCAGATTCACATAAAATTGCACATAATTTGTCATAAAAAAAGGGAGGATGCAATATTGTGTAACAAATAAAATATAACTTCATTTTAAAAGCGATATTACATGTTTGTAGGTTTATGTATAAAAAGAAAATTAAAAGATACGAGGAGAAGTTATGATTTCCAGGTGTTATACGTGAGGAGTGAACGAGCGGAACAAATGTGATTCTGAAATTTTTAAATGAGACGAAAGTGTGTGAAGATATACCCTGAAATTGTGCCGAAAACGCATTATTTAAAGAAAATGTGCTCGTGACCAAAAATAAAACATAACTGCTTAAAAAATGAAAGTGCCAAGAACGACAGAGAAAAGGCTCCTGGCCACTGGAAATCGACAAAGAAACGTAAGATTTATTCTTATTAATTTAGTCTGATGGTTCTTATATAAATTAAATTTTAGATATGAATTTAGCTTTGAAAATCATGTAATTAAGAATAATTGAGAACCTCCGAAAAAAATGGTTTGTTACGTAAATGGAAAAAAAGATTTTCTATTCGTATCTAATAAAAAAGTGAATCCAAAACTCCCTTTCACCCTCGGCTTCCCTTTTTAATAAGCTACTCATCTGAGCCTCTCCTATAACGACAAGGATTTATAATCCTCTCGGTAACATCATTTACTATGCATTTCTTCCTTAATTTAATCATCCTCTCTTCACATATATCAGGAAAAGGGAGTTTGAATATTTTTTCAATTCTCATAATCCTCAAAATCTTGATTAGATTTTTATAATTTATGAGAGAAGATATAATTATTCTTATAACGTATAGTACATGAATTATTTCTTTTGAAGATAAGTTGAATTGATTTATAAGAAATTTTTCATCAAAAGTTCTGTGATTAATTCAGAGAAAATTTATTCTTAATTAGGGATAATTAAGTCAGGAAGATATTAAAAATTATAATTTGAGGAAAGTACACATTAGGGAATTTAATTCAATAATTCAAAATTAAGAATCTAAAGTGAATGTACAGCGAACTCTGAATAGCTGCAAACTTTTATGATAAAAGTTTTATTTGAAGAGCAGTTTTTTTCCTGCTGTAAAGAATTGAGAGGAAGGACGCCAAACTATAAAGTTAGATGTATGTAAAAAGCATCGGCCTGAAAAAAATAAATAGGGCACAAAAAACTCACACGATTTTCATTATACCTCAAAATTATGTTACATCTTCTCAAAAATTAAGTTTTAGTGCCTTTGGAACTAATTTTAACATTATTAAATTGAAATGCTTCCAAACCAGCTTTCTGAATTAATTGAAATTTGGCAGCTTAGAAAATATGAATTATACTCAGAGTTGCTTAAATATTTGTCAAAAAAAATTGATGTTTCTTTTTTTTTACATCTAACTTTCTTTAAATCTCCTTATTTGTTCTTTAGTAAAGTTCAAACTTTTCCAAAGTGTCCATTATTCACCGAAATAAAAGCACCTTCCAAGAATTCGTATCCATTATTTTCACATTTTTTTCCACACTTTTAAGCATTTCTATTTTTTCTTTTCATTCAAATCTTTATCTAAGAAAGGTTGCAAATCACCTACATTAGTCACAGCCGAAATTTCGCACTGTAACATTTCCCTCAACATAAACTCGTATTTTCTGGCAAATAAACTCGGGGCAAAAGATGGTAGAATTTGCAGAATTAGAACCAGATGAAGTTTGAATCTCACTTTGAAATCGCGGAGTATCTGCTTCGTTACAGAAACATGACTTATCCTCTTATTTGTTTTGGAAAGGGAGAATTAAGCTCAGTAAATAGTATTAATTATTTACAAGGAAAATTGTATTAGACTTCCTTTCTTATTAGAAATATTCCCCCCGTAATGTTCTTAAAATCTCGTTTGATGTTCATTAAATTTACGTTTTGTCCTTAAGAGTCTAAAGTACTCGACTTTCGAAAGTAAGGTCGAAGGCGGATGAATTTAATACAAGAAATCGAGAAACGGAAAAGTTCCTAAAAAGAAAATAAAAAAAATTCTCTACCTACTTTCGTCGATTTATCGGAAGACTGTCCACGAATTATAATTATTTCCCTCTTGATACTCACAAACAGATCTACTGAGAAGCGTGAATTCAATTTTTAAAACTGTTCTTAAAGCTAGAGTAGTTTGAAAAATTCAAAGAAACAATTACTTCAAAAATCATCAGTTCTTAATTAAAAGTTTGCAAGATTGTGCATAATTTTTTAACAATTCAATTTAAGATGTTTTTCAAGAACTTTTCAACTAAATCCTTTGTCAAAGATTTTTTGCTGACATCAGATCGACTTCAAGTTATGGATATGTGTCAAGAGCACGTTTTCTAGTGATTCTCACGTTAACACTTTTCGACTCTTCTCTTATCTTGACGGAACTAAAGGAACAATTTTCTTTTATTTAAATTTAAAAAAGTTTTGGAAAATTCCAACATTTCGAAATTGAAATAAAAGGACTGGGTTGAAGTTTCAGACGTCTAGTCTGACGATTTTTTTACATTTATTGGAATAATAACAAGAAAAAAGTTTCCACTATTCACAAAACCCAAAATTTTTATTTATTTAAATTTTAGAGAATTTAGAGGAATTTCAAGAGATTTTATAAGATTTTAAAAATTATAAAAGGATTTCAAGGGATTTCTAGTCATTTTAAGAGATTTTTAGAAGAGTTGAAAAGAATTATCATTAGATTTTTTTCAGAGATTTTACAAAATTTCAAGACTTTTTAACTGCTTTTAACGAATTTTAAGGAATTTATTTTAAGGATTTTAATGAATTTTAAGGAATTTTTATATATTTTAAACAATTTTAAGACATTTACAGAAGAGTTAAAAGTTTTTAAATAATTTCAGGTAATGTTAAGGGATTTTAAAGGATTTCATTTGATTTACTCTACATTAGAGTAAATTCCTTAAAATTTCTTAAAATCACTTATAAAATGTTCTGAAATATTTTGAAAATTTTTAAACTCTCTTGAATTCGTTTGAAATATATTGAAATTCCTTACAATCACTTATCGCTAAAATCTTTTGCTCTATAAATATAAATCAACGAAAACCCTACCAAATCAGTGAAATTCGCTAATGAATCAGTGAATTTCACGCCCTCTATGAGAGTAATTCCGCTGATTCATCAGCGAATTTCACTGATTTGGTATGGTTTTCGCTGGTTCAGATTTAGAGAGTGAAAACCCTTGAAATTCCTTAGTCACTTAAAATTTGATAAAATCTTGAATAATAAAAGAATGATAAAATCTTGAAATCTTGTGAAAACTCTTGAAAATCCTTAAACTGTTTTGATTTCTTTTGAATATCCTTTGACGTTTCTTAAAATATATCTTGAAATTCCCTAAAATGAAAAATCACTTAAAATATCTATAAAATCCCTTGAAATTTCTTAAAAACCCGGGCAACGCCGGGTAAATTTCTACTAGAAAATAAATAAAAATAAAATGATTTTGGGAAAATCATTTTTCGAATAAAATAATAAGAATAAAAGAATAAAATAAAAATTTTCGTTAGACTAGACGTTTGAAACTTCAACCCAATAATAAAAGGTTATAAATATATTTTTTTTTTTAGAAAAAAGGGGAAAGTTTTAATTTAGAGATGAGGTTGTGACCCGCAAAGAAAACTCTTTTCCAGCAAACAAGTCAGCATTTTAGTAGCTATCAGGTCATTAACAGATTTTTTGTGCTTCAGTTAATCCATCAGAACAGTAAAAAGCTCTTTTCAGTTTTCTCTCACTTATTTTCTCGAGTTTAATGATAATAATAATGATAACAAAGGTAAGAAAGCGAAATTGAAAAATGGTTTAAAAGCAGCTCTTTTCCTTATTTCTTTAAAATTTCTCACAATCGACTATTCAATCAAGGCTTGAGAGTATTAGAATCATTAATTTCTATTGAAGAAACCTCTTGTTTGAATTTTACTCTCTTCAGTAATTTACTTTATAGAAGAAAGTATCCTCGTAGCAAAAAAAAAAATTGGCAAGTATGGACTGAATTATTAAGGTCAAGATGTGAGATTAAGGGAAATTAATGCTTGGGCTTAAATGGACTTTTTTCGTCCAAAAAAGTTAGGATCGAAATTTTGTTATTTTGTTAGATTTTATTTTTGAACTTTCTTTTTTATCTCTAAAAGAAGATTTCTTGACGGAGAGACTTTACATTCTCATTTCTTTTTCAAAAGTAGAGATTTCTTGATCAAAAAATGTAGATTTTTTAAAAAAAGTTAAAGATCTGCAATCGACATGTTCTCTGCTACCAGGACCTTTTTACTCCGCCACATACTTCCCGCAGGGGAGAGCCACTGGCTAAACTGATAACACCAAAAAGCTTTTCTATTCTAGAGTCGTCCGATCCAACGAAAAATCGAGTGCCCTAGGCACGAATAAATTTTATTTCAATGAAACATGACGAGTTTTTCTTTTCGAGTCAAGACTAGAGAAATCTCAATAGGAAAAATATAAATATCCTAAAAAAAGTCTTAAATCAAGCCCAAAAGTCTAGTTTTTGTTACAATTTAAGTCAGTTTTTGGGCTTAAAACTAAATTTAAGCCCAAAAACTGACTTA
>CAJFCP010025698.1:12426-40668 GCA_904066005.1 Synergus itoensis
AGATAAAAACTCACTATCAGCCAGAATTATTGCCCCTGCATTCATAGAACAGAATTAAATCAAAAAATATTTAACTTAATTATTATAAACAATTTTTATAAACAAATTCCTATGAGTGTTTTTTTTTCATAGAAAAAATTTTTTTCTTGACGCTAATTGCAAATATATTTCATAAGAGTCATATTTTGTAACAAAAAGTTAGCATTAGTTAATAATTATCATTTTCATAAACATTTTTATAAACAAATTCTTTTTAATTGAGATTTTCTCACATTTAAATTTATTTTTCTGACCGAAAGTGATTCACAATCCTCTTTAGAGCCATTTATGTACTTCAAGCTTTATAAATAAACAATATAAAATGTTAATAACAATTTAATTAAACAATTCCCCCAATCGGCCGTTTCATTGTGGAAAAAAATGGGATTTTCTTCAATTATTATAATAATTAATTGGAGTGATATTTATTTCGATGACTAACCAACGAAATTAAGTAATAAATAATTATTATTAAATAATTATTAAGTAATAAATAATTTACAAGATTGTTATAAACAATAAAAAAACTAAAATTGATCATTTTCACTTGTGAAAAGGACGGTTTTCCACTGAAATTATTCGGCAATAAGCTAACAGTGATTGCAAAATTGAATGTGGAGCACTAGATAATAACTTGCGTAATTGTTATTAACAATTTTTGTCACAATCGGTGGCAATCTGCGGTTGAGCCTAGAAAAAAGTTTTTTTTTTCTTCAATTGTATTGAATCAAAGAAATAATCGATATTTATAATAATAATGGGATTATTATAAGAAACTTAGTATAAATCAATTACGAGTCAGTAGGGATGGGCGATTCTTTCGAAAAGATCGATTCTTGAATCGATCCAGGATCGAATTCAAAAAGATCGATTCAGAAAAAAGATCGAATCAAAAGAATCGATCTTTTAAGATCGATGTAAAAATGTATTAAAAAGTTTATATTTACCTATAAATAATTACATTTATTCAAGTTTAAATAAAATGATTAAAGATCGACAATTATACTGTTTATTACAATTTTTAAATGTAGATATATTCTGTGTTTCAACATCGATGTCCTGGAGTGTGGTTACCGCAATTACCACGTGGTTTCGTCTATCGCGCACCCTACACATGCAACTTTAATGCCATGAAAGGTTTCAGACCTCCCTTTCTAACTATGAGGGTGGAATCCCATGTAGGCGCAAAATGCAAAGCGCAAAACGAACAGCCAATGACAGTAAACCTTTGACAAGACAGAAATGTAAAGGTGTTCAGCAATTGGCTGTTCATTTTAAGTTTTGTGTTTTGCGCTCACATATGGGACAAGAATCGGTTCTTCGATTCTGAGGGTAAAGAATCGATCCAGCAAAAAATCGACTAGTAAAGAATCGATTCAAAAGATCGATCTTTTGAGTGGAAAAGATCGATCTTCAAAAGATCGATCCAGAATCGCCCATCCCTACGAGTCAGAACTTGAATCATTCTTGGATTCGAATTGTTCTATTAGTTCATCTAGTTCTTGATGAAGTTCAACTTCAACTTTTTCCCATTCAGGCTTCAAGGATGCAATGAAAAGATCTGAGGACTCAAGGAGTTTGTGAATTAAATCTTGCATAGTATGCAATCGAGAGATTTTTCGTGTGTTAAACTGTCGAATGTACTTAATATCCTTGTTCCTCGCTTCAGAAGCTTCTTCGGAATACATGCCGATTGGCAGCATGAAATTCTCCATAACCTTTCCCCCATGTATAAGGATTTTGTGAACTGAAGAAGGCATACAGAACCATGGATACAAGTTCACATACAGTTTTGCTGCACTAAAAACATACTCGTTAAAGAAGTGAGGAGGAATTTTTCTGCTACTAGCTAACATTTGCAATATGTTTCTGAACATTTTAATCAGTTCTTTATTCACTCCAGTTATTTCTGCCGTTTGATCAACATCCGAGAAGAACCTGCGAGCCGTATTACCACAATTAGAGTTGCCAGATCCTTGACTTGGTTAATCAATTATTAATCCCATCTTCCTTTGGAATTCGTTGCAAATTCTTTTCTTATCTTCTTGCATCGTTTCTTTATCCTCTTTCTTGGATATGCTCCATTTGTTATAGACAATTTGTTATAAAAATTGTTAATAACAATTACGCAAGTTATTATCTAGTGCTCCACATTCGATTTTGCAATCACTGTTATCTTATTGCCGAATAATTTCAGTGGAAAACCGTCCTTTTCACAAGTGAAGATGATCAATTTTAATTTTTTTATTGTTTATAACAATTTTGTAAATTATTTATTACTTAATTTCGTTGGTTAGTCATAGCAATAAATGTCACTCCAATTAATTATTATAATAATTGAAGAAAATCCCATTTTTTTCCACAATGAAACGGCCGATTGGGGGAATTGTTTAATTAAATTGTTATTAACATTTTATATTGTTTATTTATAAAACTTGAAGTATATAAATGGCTCTAAAGAGGATTATGAATCACTTTCGGTCAGAAAAATTTGAATTTGTTTATAAAAATGTTTATGAAAATGATAATTATTAACTAATGCTAACTTTTTGTTACAAAATATGACTCTTATGAAATATATTTGCAATTAGTGTCAAGAAAAAAATTTTTTCTATGAAAAAAAAACACTCAGGAATTTGTTTATAAAAATTGTTTATAATAATTAAGTTAAATATTTTTTGATTTAATTCTGTTCTATGAATGCAGGGGCAATAATTTTGGCTGATAGTGAGTTTTTATCTATATTTTTTCTTGAGATAAAAATTCAGAAAGTTGAAATGGCCAATTTTGTCACTATATTTGTTTATATATTGTTGCTCTGTGGAAAAAAATAAAAAATCGAAATCCACAATTCTCTTCAAAATTTTATGCTGAGCATTTCAAAAAAAAAAAGATTCAAATCGGTTAAGAAATACGACCTGAAGGCGATTATGAAGGGTAAATTACAATTTTTAACCACTGGGCGAAGGCGCCCCGAGACCGAAGACCAATCTTTGTTTTGTTTCCCAAGGATTCTGCTATGTACCCCTCAGCAACAGTGCTCGATTTCCAACCACCGTGTCTCTTTAATGTCTCTATATTGACTCCATTATCAACAAGCATTGTGGCTGAGGTACGACGAAACGTATGCCCCGTGTATGACGCAGCGTCAGGCAAACCCAGGGACTCGACAATTTCCTTTGGCATAGCGGAAAATTTGTTTTTTCCTATCACTTGAACAGAACACTTTCCATTTCGGTAATTTAGAAAAAATCGATTTGTACTCGTTTTTTCAGGACGAAGCGATTCATATTGTTTTACTTAGTGTACAAAATTCTTAGCAATTACGAAGGAATTACAGGAACCTCGACTTGCAACAGTTCACCTTGTTCCTTTATGTGTTGTACTTCAACTTTGGTCAATTCGTCCGTCCTCATTGCGCCAAAAACTCCAAAAATGAGAACAACCTGTAAATAACGTATTTAAAATAGATTATAATTTAGGTTATACTAAAACATCACAGCGTGCTTCGCGCGCCTATATAATGACTTCAATCGACAACGCACTTGTGACGATCCCACGTGACCATCTCTCAACCAATCAGATCACGAATAAAATGCGGACACTCGACAGTTCATGTCTTTTTTAAGAAAGGATCATTGTTTTATCCTTCTTTTTATTGTAAATTTATCAATATATACTTTTTAATTTTTACCTTTATAACGAGATATTTGACATTTGGAGCTTTTTCTAAAAACGACTGTATTTCCTTGGACGTCAATACGCTCGATTTTTTGCTGCGATACCCGCGAGATTCTTTCTTTATAAATGCAGACAATGTGCTGTAGTTATTTATGTCAACTTTTTCTTTGACATGAATTGTACTTTTGAGCTTTGAATAAAGTGACCAAAGAGTTGTGGGCTTATATTTTTTCGCTTGTTCATTAAAATAAGCCAACAACACTGACTCAGATGATGTGTTGGCTCCTTTCAACTTTTTCCACACCGTAAGTGCTTCATAAGCGGCTTCGTAAATGCTTTTAGATTTATTCGGCAACAGACCCGAAGAGACACTTTGCGCTGTTTCGCGAATTTCTGGAGGTGTGCATTGAAGCTGGTCATCTTCGTCGGAACACTCGGAACTCATCTTTTAACTCTCCTAGACTAGATATTTTACTTCTTACGACGCTGCTTACTCGAATAACTATTTTGCGGTTACATTGCCATGAAAACAGAAAACTATGACATATTGAAACGCCGTGATGAAGTGCCAATATTCTCCGCTAGAAGCAGCACGTTCGAACTTTTTTTTCTCTCTTCTGAGTATTTTTTTCCCTGTTCTGAATCTTTTTTTTACCTGTGACGAGTTTTTTTTCTTTTCATCGTTATTAGATTTTTTTCCCTGTTTTGTTCATCGGTCTGAAAACAGCAACGTCCAGCCCGCTTTACGCGTTAGAAAACGTGCGTTTTTTGGACATGTGTTGAAGAAAAAAAATTAAATTACAAGTTATTACATTTTTTTTAACTTTTGAGCTTTCACGCAACAATTTTTTTTAGAGATTTGTCAGAAATTTTCAAGTGCAATTATTTCGCTTTCTTGACTTTTCCGTGCATCTCACATAATCTGTCCATAAATTTCAATTTTGGATTTTTAGCAGGCTTTGATGGTTAACAATAAAACAATGAGCCTTGTAAAAATTGAATATAAGTAATTTTATAGGTGCTTCTAAGAGTTATAATTTTATTCTCCTGACTTTCTTTTGTATTTCGCGTCGTTTTGCTCAAAATTTGAAATTTTTATTTCTCGATGGAATATGATTTAAAAGAAAACCGCTGTCAAGAAGTTTGGGTACGATGCTAAAAATTAATTTTTAAATGTCTTTTCTGAATTTGATAAAAGTACAATAAGTAAAAAATTTTACACTCTGTGCCCTGACGAGAATGTGTTCCTTAAGGTCGATAGAACCTTAAGTAAATTAGTTTTCTTTTGCATTCAAAGCTGTAGTAATTTAAAAAAAAAACATATAGGCACGT
Organism: Synergus itoensis; assembly: GCA_904066005.1. Lineage (NCBI taxonomy): Eukaryota > Metazoa > Arthropoda > Insecta > Hymenoptera > Cynipidae > Synergus > Synergus itoensis. The sequence continues at coordinate 17,479 of CAJFCP010025698.1, forward strand.
ACTGCAAGGTACCTGGTATCCGCTATTTTGTTTTTGAAATTTTTGACACCAGATTCGTAATCAGTGTCTTCGAAAATCCCCCATTTTGTTTTTTGAATTTTTGATATCGAATTCGTAACCAGGGACCTCGAAAAACCCTTTGTACCAATTTTTAAAACAATCAAAAATTTATTCAGCATCAGCCCTATGCATCGCTCGTGTATGTGTATGTGTATGTGTATGTGTACAGCAAAAATACTAAAATTCATTAATAACTTGATACTTTTTATGTTTTTCCTTTTATATTCATAAAAAGTATCAAGTTATTAATGAATTTTATTATTTTTGCTGTACATAACAATTCAATTTATTCAATCCGACTAAAAATCCAATAGATGGCGCTCCGATCAGTTAGTCCGAACTATGATACCCCTCCGAATGCTAAATTAACAGAAAAGTGGGGGCGATGCATAGGGCTGTTCAGTATACTACTCCGCCATATTGGATATACCATTTTGTTTTTGAAATTTTTGACACCGAATTCGTAATCAATGACCCAAAAAACCCTAAACCTGGTCCATTTTATGAACATTTTATATTTTTGGTCAGCTTTTCGCGATTTAGTCCCTCTATGCGACGCACAGTGTTCAAAAACGGGATTTTTTGGTTCAAAATCGGCTACAGCTTACAATTCTAAACCGATTTGAACGTTTTTTTTTAAACTACGCGGGAATAGTTGTACAAGACCGTCTATAGAATGGATTTTTGAATTGAAGCCTGACTAATTATTATTTATATAAATAAACAATAAGGAAAAATTTCACTTTTTGAGAATGTGATTTTTTTTCTCCGAATATACGATTGTCATAATGCAACTGGGCCTTGGAATCAATGTTGGTACTCAAAAGGAACATATACAATTAATTTTAGTTTGAAGCTAATTGTAATAAACAAATTATATAAACAAATACATGGACGAGATGCTCAATGGCACAAACAATTTTTTGTTGGTTGAAAATGCTGAAATATCTCATCAGAATAATGCTCGTAACAAACAATGATCATATCTTAACAATTACTATTGTTATAAACAATTTGAATTTTTTTTCATTTTTTCTTAGAAATATTTTGCTTTTCTTATCCAATGGACGTAAAGTAAGTTTGAAACAGATTATTTAAAATAAAAAATTGTATTAAATAAATATTTCTTATTGTTTATAATGAGAATTATAAAAAAATTCCAAAATTAGTCATTTTCACTTACGAAAAAATTTTTTTCAATTAAAACATCCTCGAGACAACCAAACAGTAATATTTCAATAACAAATAATTTAAATATGTGAATAGTTACTATTTTTATAAACATTTTAATGAACAATTTGAATTTTTTTTATTGTTTCATAGAAATATGTTATTTTTCTTTTCCAATGGACGTAAAATATGTTTGACACAGATTATTCATTGGCGGATACAAGGGGGGGAGGGCGATAGGGGCGATCGCCCCCCCTGAACCGCTGTGTCTTAAGTAAAAACTTTATTAAATTGTTTAGATACAAATTAACTTTATGAAATGTTCATTTACTTTCTTTATTATTCATCACCCTCGTAAAAATTTTTAAAATCGCCCCCCCCTGAAAAAATGTTCTGGATCCGCCCCTGAGATTATTTAGAATAAGCCATTGTATTAACTAAATATTTCTAATTGTTTATAACAAAAATTATAAACAAATTACAAAATTAATCATTTCCTCTCAGAAAAAAATTATTTTTTCGATTAAATCGTCTTCCAGACAACCGAACAGTAATATTTCGATAATAACAAATGACTACGCGTTGATAATTACTGTTATAATAATCATTTTATAAACACATCTGAAGTTTTTTTCAACTTTTCATGAGTATGTTGTCTTTCTCTTAAAGAAAAATTAAAAATTTGTTTTGAAAAGACTCACGAATCGGGTTGCTTAATTATTGTGAGTCCTCTAATCTCTCACGAACTGGGGTGCTTAATTTTCGTGAGTCCCCTCGCCTCTCACGTTTCAATTAGTGTTCAATTCGAACGTTTCCATTAACTCGATAATTTCATTATCTAGTTCACGCTCATCTTTTATTTTTTCCTGTTTCAAAGATGCAATATATAAATCAGATGAAACCAGTAATTTCTGCATTAGATCCCGATTAGTCAGTAATCGAGAGCACTTACGTGTGTTAAATTCTCTGAACCGCTTAAAATCTTTATTCCGAGCTTCCACAGCTTCTTCAGAATATTGTCCGATTGGAAGCGTTAAATTCTCCATTACATTGCGCCATGAAGTAAAAGATTATGGACAGTGGGAGATATAAAGAACCACGGATAGAGACTGACATAATTCAGCTGTCTTGTACGCAAACTCAGCAAAAAACAAAGGAGGAACTTTTGTGCTACTTGAGAGCATGTGCAAAACTTTTCTAAACCTCACTATCAATTCTTTGTTTACTCCCGTTATTTCAGCAGTTAGTTCAGGGTCTTCGAAAAATATTCTAGCTGTATTACCGCTGTTAGAGTTTCCGGTTCCATGCCTTGGTTGATCTCTGATCAAACCAGTTTTTAGCTTGAATTCCTCACAAATTCGTTTATGAGCAGAGTTCTTTAATTCCTTCTGCTCTTCGGTAATTGCAGACTGCCTTTTGAAATTTAAACGACAACCTATGTGCAGTATACATTCCATACATCGCATCTTAACATGTAAAGGAGAAAGACCGAACTCAAAGTTGGCGATATTTTTTTCTTTCCTTTGCACACAATGAAGGTTGTTCATTTCGCTCGGCTTAGCACCACAAATGTAACAACTTGCCGTTGTCGTCTTTCTAGAACTTGGGCTCGCTCCCAAACTTAGATAAGGGGAAGTGAGGAGTCGAAAGGAAGGCGCCGCCAGCTCGGCAGTACCGTAGCTGCAAAGGGTGCAGTACCCTAAGTCAGTTTTCACTGTGGTTCACTCGGTTCACTCATTCGCGGAAAGTAACCAATCAGACGCAACCCTTTAAAAGCAACCAATCAACCATTTGCGCCATGCGCGACGCATGAGCATCAATGCACATCATTGTGGAGCCCACAAAGGGAACACTGGTACATATGACCCTGACTTCTTTACCCGCTAAACTCACGCACAACGTGTCATGACGAAACGAGGCATGACTACATTTGAGGGAGCAGTGTATGAATGTGCCATGAGGCGTAGTGATCTTAGTCGGTTTCAAAATTCCAATTTGACGTTTAATTTCTTCGATCTCTGTCTTCGTTCTTTCCTTCGTTTCCTTGGCAAATATGTATGCTATAGGTATGCATCGTTTGGGGGATGCAGGATGAGGATTTCTCCAAACTACATGGGAACTGATGGTTTTTTTTAAGCACAATGGTATCATTGATATCGTGAAGACACTTTCATCCGATGCACCTTCGCCTTCGTCCATAAACTTTTGGTTGTATCTAGCCTGATCTGATAATACGATGGAAACAGATCAGCATTTCGCGACTTGGCCTGAGATTGTATAACTTTGTATTGGTGTGTCGACAATTTCACATCTTCGATTAAAGCTAATTCTTCTTCTGCAGAGTAAGGTACAATTTTATTTTTGCTCGCTAAATCCGAATTCGAGTCAGAGCCTAAAAGATCAACAATAAGATTTGCAACGTGTTTCTTTCCGGTATCTCGGAGTCTTTTGAGAAAAGCTTCTTGAATTTCTATATCCGTATAGGTATCCTCTATAGCTAATAATCTGCGTCTCTTTGTCGCCTTGGAAGTTTCTGTAAAACTTTCTGTGCTGCATTTTCTTCCTGAGTGTCTTATTTTTATGTTTGAAAAGCTTATGAAAAAATCGGAACTGAGCCATTGCGCGTACTTAACATCAAATTTGCTTTTGACTGTATAAGGTGGCTTCCACTTTTGGTGAAAATGAGGGAGAAAGAATCTAGTCAAGTATGTCCTAACTATTTCCAATCGATCAGCATCAAGATTGTACTCAAGTTGCAAATAATTTAGCAAACTTTCTGAGTCTGTATTATTTGCAATAAGAAAGTCACATATTTCTTTTTCGTATACGTTTAACAAGTCCATTTTTATAATACTTTTTATACAGTTAACTATTATCAAAGAAAATAGGAAGCTGCAAAAATGAAAGAGAGAAATGGCGAGCAAAAAATCTCTGAAACCAAAGCAAAAAAAAAACAGAATAAGAAAAGGAAAACAAAAAAGAAAACCAAAAAGAAAAAGGAAATAAAAGAAAAGCAAAAGCTCGAAAAGGATTTTCCTACAATAAAGAGACTTACCTGCAAAAAGGAATATTTTTTACCCAAGTCGCTCATATTTATTTATATTATTAAAGAAAACCCTCAATTATGGGAATCAATCACATAACGCACCTAGCGGCAAAAAAGGAACTAAAGGTTTTTTAACTATTGGTTCAGTCCACGTAGTTTAGTCACGTTATTAGATCACGTGGTTTAGTCACATGAAATTATCGAGTTAATGGAAACGTTCGAATTGAACATTAATTCAAACGTGAGAGGCGAGGGGACTTACGAAAATTAAGCACCCCAGTTCGTGAGAGGTTAGGGGACTCACAATAATTAAGCAACCCGATTCGTGAGTCTTTTCAAAACAAATTTTTAATTTGTTATTAAGAGAAATACAACATACTCATGAAAAGATGAAAAAAACTTCAGATGTGTTTATAAAATGTTTATTATAACAGTAATTATCAACACGTAGTCATTTGTTATTATCGAAATATTACTGTCCGGTTGTCTGGAAGACGATTTAATCGAAAAAATAATTTTTTTCTGAGAGGAAATGATTAATTTTGTAATTTATTTATAATTTTTGTTATAAACATTTAGAAATATTTAGTTAATACAATAGCTTATTTTAAATAATCTTTATGAAACATATTTTACGTCCATTGGATAAGAAAAATAACATATTTCTATGAAACAATGAAAAAAATTCAAATTGTTCATTAAAATGTTTATAAAAATAGTAACTATTCACATATTTAAATTATTTGTTATTGAAATATTACTGTTTGGTTATCTAGAGGATGTTTTAGTTGAAAAAAATTTTTTTTCGTAAGTGAAAATGACTAATTTTGGAATTTGTTTATAATTCTCGTTACAAACAATAAGAAATATTTATTTAATACAATTTTTTATTTTAAATAATCTGTTTCAAACTTATTTTACCTCCATTGGATAAGAAGAGCAACATATTTCTATGAAAAAATGAAAAAAAATTCAAATTGTTTATTAAAATTGTTTATAACAATTAACTTCAAACTAAAATTAATTGTATATATTCCTTTTGAGTACCAACATTGATTCCAAGGCCCAGTTGCATTATGACCGTCGTATATTCGGAGAAAAAAAATCACATTCTCAAAAAGTGTAATTTTTCCTGATTGTTTATTTATATAAATAATTATTCAGGCTTCAATTCAAAAATTCATTCTATAGACCGTCTTGTACAACTATTCCCGAGTAGTTTAAAATAAAAAACGTCCAAATAGGTTGAGAATTGTAAGCTGTTGCCGATTTTGAACCAAAAAATCCCGTTTTTGAACACTGTGCGACGTGTGGCTCGGCGCCTCGCGCCATTTCGAAAAATTGAATATCTTCACTTGTATTAGACCTTATAAAAAATTTTCTTTTACGAATTTTCATTTTAATGGTAGCTCTACACGTATCTCGAATTTTGTCCAAATCGCGTATGTAGAACACATTAAAAATCTGCATTGTTTAACAAATTGTTTATAAAAATCGTTCGAACATTGAAAATGCATTAATTAAGGGGGTATTATAGTCTAGAGGTACAAATATTGGGTGTTTTTTGAAATTCGATAAAAAGAAAACTAAAAATATTTTTACCATACACTTTTTTACTGGACATTTATCACGAAGTAATACTAAGGAGTAGTATCTCCAGTGGTGGGGGTAAGTTGAAGCGGTACCCCCAAACGTCCGAGAGATAGCCATGTTCACCCACGATTAAGAACTAGACTAATTTTTTGTCATGCGCACTAGCCGTAGCACTAGCAGAAGTTACGTGCCAATTACACAAATATAACCTCAAAATGTCACGAAACGTCATGTGAGGGGTGTGAGGGGGAATAGACTTGAGCGACTTGAGGGTAGTATCACGTGACTCGAGAACATCAATGCGCATGACAAAAAAGTAGTCTCGTTGTTCCAATTCGCGAAAATGTCACCACTCTTGGACGAGTATCTGTCCTACCCCCACCACTAGAGATACTACTCCTTAGTATTACTTCGTGACATTTATTAATATTCCAACAATAGGGAAAAAAATTGAGAAAAAAAAAATTCGAAAATTGAACAAGTTACAGGCTGATGGAGTTGCGGGGGTGGAAAAAAGGGTGCGTCCGTATTGACACGATTCCAACCCTTCTGGTGGTCGGAAAAAAAAAAAAATGATTCTTAATCAGTAAGAATGTCGCTATCGTCTGAACTAGGGAAAAAGAAAAAAAAATTTTTTCACAAAATGGCGACTGTTTGAAAAAAAAACGTGATTTTTTGCCCTTTTTTTCAAAATTTAAAATTTCCTAAAAATAGTAAAAAAACAAAATTTTTACATAATCCTAGTTCGGACGATAAAGGGATATATAAAGAAGGTCCACGCCAAATTTCAAGTTAATCGGTTCATTAGAACTTGAGAAATCATGTCAAACGTGTTGGAAAAAGTAGTTTCGAGAAAAACGTGTTTAAAGATTTGAGCAAAGTTGCAGGCAGTGTTTAAAGATTTGAGCAAAGTTGCAGGCAGTGAAGTGCAAACTGAGCTGCAGTTCACACTAAGCATGAAAATATTTCAACAAAATATGTTACAACGTCATACGAGCGCAAACAAGCTCATACAAGCTCATACGCGACAGGACCGGCTCACTCGCTATGTCACTAAAATGGCTATAACTCTGTCAATAATCGAAATTATAAAAAATCCTTCGGAGGATATATATATTCTTGGAAGCCTAATCTTTGAAAATATGCAAAAAAAATCGATTTTTTCAAAATTCTAGACTAGAATACCCCCTTAAATTATGTAAATAAAACTACAAAGACTTTGCAACGACTCCGTAAAATATAAAAGCATTATTTTAATTGAGTTTAATAATATAATTTTTTCAAGGAAAACATGCTTAAATATATAAAATATTAATAAACAAATTAAAAATAGGAATTTTACAAAAATATTTAAAGTGATTTCATGTTTGATGCTATATTTTAAATTTATGTATTAATTTTGGAAATCCAAGATTTTGTAAAACATCCTTGATATAGTTGACGCAGTTTGACTCAATGGTAAAAAATTTAAACTTTCTATAAAGTAATGTTGGTAAGGTACGTTACTTTGCAATACCATTACCAAAACATTATAGTGCGTTATCTTTACCGTTTCTTTTTTTAAAAAGTAACGCGTTACTGTCAAACACTGCATGTGGACAATAATTTTTTGTTGATATGAAGAAAAGCATAATATTTTGAGAAACAAAAAATCCACCTTGCAAAGTGATAAAGGTTTGTCAATACAAATGCTTTAACATTTCATGATTTTATCTTTTTGATACTTATTAGTTATTGGTTCATAGTTACAACATATTGCCTACTAATTATTATTATTTTTGCAGAAAATCAATTTAATGTAAGTGCAAGGGCAAACCCCTTGAGCATGCAAGTTAAACCAATAAGACCTCCTATGCGTTCTTCTATTGAAGGACTGAATCAAGAAATTGAGGGATTGGTGCTGAAATCTACAAGTAGTTATTGCGATTCGGATCACACAATAGAAGATAAGGTAACTTTTCAACATTCTTTAATATATTGAGTCTATTAATAAAATACTTTAGATTGTTTTAACATTACACAATGATGGAACATTTTTATTTTTTTATCAAGGTTGTCGACTTATTCTATAATTAGTTTATTAGAATTACTTTTTTAAATACTAAACTTTTATTGACTCTTCATTTTTTTTTAGTATGCAAGATATCGTGAGCAAATTACTCCAGAAGGTCATAGAGCGCCGTTAGCAGATCTGTTGAGAGCTACTCGTAGCGTCAATACTCAAACACCAGCTACAGATATGCCTTCCAGTTCGTATTCTTCAGGTAATGATTTTTGCAGCCCCCTGGCACTTACTATCCGGTCCATGATATAGAAATGTTATGAGAGTTGACCAGCGCCGAGGGTGGTGCTGATTGTTCAGTGGGCCGATTAAATAAAAAAATTCATGAGTAAAAACGTGAAAATTCAATTTTCTCCCAATAAAAATTATTTTATCGTATTTTTCTTCATAAGATATTAATCAAGAAACTTTTAAATATTTTTTGAAGCAATACTTACTCCCGAAAAAGGTGTAATGCTCGAGTTTTTGACGAAAATTTGCTTTGATTTTTAGGCGGGAATTTCCAATCGAAATTCTCTTATCCCTATTTAAATATTGATATTAATATTTATTGCCATTGTTAAATATATTATGTTAATATTGTAATATTATTATATTATTAATTATTACTAATAAATTAACATTTTCAAAAATTATGAAAAATTTGTTTTTAAAGTGCATAATAATAATACGAGAATTGAATATAAAATTATATATTCTCCATTGAAGATTTTAATTTATTATTAATAATTAACCCTTAACTGGCACTGTTGGTACTAATATACGTAACTGGCACTGGAGGTCTTTAAGACCCCAGCGTGTTTAAACGAGCCGCGCGCAGCCGGTATCCAACATTCATGCACAAAAAAATTATCAGGTGTAGTTTAAAATATATTTTTTAAAGTCGAATTGGTTTCGTAGCCATTTATTTAAATTAACTTAGTTAAAAAAATTGTTGAAAAAAAGAAAACGGAAAAAATCAGTTTTTTTACTTAAAAAATTATAAGTCGAGTAATTTTTAATATTTTTAGCTAAAAATTTATGGGTACATGCTTGAGATACTATGCTTTAAGAAAAAATTACTGTGATATTGATGCTCCCAAAAAAGGTATTTATTTTGCAAAATGAAACCTCGATTTTTGGGTAAAATGAAACATCCTATTTTTCAATATTCAAACCTCTTTATTTTTATTTGAAAGTACCAAAATAGTTACAAAATAGTTATAAAATTGTTTAAGATATATGAATGAAAAAAAAGAGTTTTAAAAGTTTCAATTTTAATTTTGGCCTGCACATTCGACGCAAAGACCTGAGCGGTGATTTTGGCACATTGGACGCAAGCATGAGCAATAGGCCGCTGTAGTCTTTCTGTCTTCGTTTCGATCACAAATCAAACACCTTACTCTCTTTTGCAAAGTAAGAGCTTTATCTGTCGCAAGCAATTCCTCGCGAAGCAAGCGAGGCCGTAAATTATAGGCCATCTAAAACACCATACAAATATGAAATAACGAATAAAAAAATTTTATTTCACTTTAGATCATAAACTTACCTTGGAAATTTATCAAAAATCACAAAAATAAGCAACAAAAATTTTTGGAAAAAATAAGTTTTTTGGTCAGTAATGGCACATGGGGTCGTTTTGACCCCACAAAGTTTTGGCATTCACTTTGAGCGACCGCTCAACGTACACAGGCGCGTGCCGCACTATACCTACCTATTGTATCTTCAGTTAGTGATGTCAACGACTGGTAGATGTCGCCACATGGTCCATTTAATCGAATTTAGTATGCGTAATTTGAGCTCAACAATTTTTTGGAGTCGTTTTGACCCGCAGTGCCAGTTAAGGGTTAATAATAACACAGGCACACAACAAAAAAAAGTTGTCTGTATCAAGAACCGGACCTATATATTCGTATGTATTTTGACGCGCTGAATCCGAATCCGGACCCCATTTTGCTCCATCATGTCAAATTTAAGGGTATTTGAAGGTCAAATCGGCAAAAAAATCAATTGACAGAAGGTGATCATCATTTCTATGGTTTTTACGGACGCTGAATCCGATTCTGGAATCCGTTTGATTCCATCATGTCTGCATCAAGGTCAATTCAAGATCAAATTTTGAAAATGTGAAAAAAGTGAATTTTTGACTGCAGATTCTGAAAGCGGGAAATTTTACGTCCAGATATGGTATTCATTTTTCTTTTTATGATGATCCTAAAGGTCATTTCAAGGTCAATTTAAGTTAGTAACTTGATAGTTCGAATGCCGATTGCAAAAATACGAAAATGTGTCTTCGTGGAACTTGACTACAGTTTTCATACGTTTTGAAGGTCGCTGAGTCCAAATTCGAGGTCTATTTGACCCCAGCACGTCAGGTTCAAGGACAAATGAAGGTCAAATTGAGGGAAAATTCGTTTGAGAGACGGTGAGTAGTTTTTCAGTGGTTTTGAAGGTTAGGTTTCAAATCATTCATCATTCCTCTTACATCTGCACAGAATGTTAGCGAATTTTCATCATCTTTGTCGAAGAATTCTCGAATCTTTTTTTCCTCGTTCTGGTAAGTATAAGCTTTAGTCCCTGTGGACAAGTGTTTCTTTTTAAATGCTGCAACGAGATACTCAGCTCCATTTTTGGATATTCCTAAATCTCTTAAGAGATCATTCGACTTCTTTTGATGGAACGTTTCTAGGCTCTTAGAGAAGAAAATGAATATATTCATCTTGTTCGCTATCACTTTCACTGTGACGATCCTCATCAGAGCATACAAGATATATTTATTAGATATTTTTAAGACAAATGTACTCGTCGTAGAGAAAGTGGCCGCATGTATCTCAGCTCATACAGTTTTTTTAGATTTAAAAAAATGTTATTTTATTGGGGTTTTTTGGAACTTTTGGGGGGTTTTTTTGGGGATTTTTTGTGTTTTTGGGGAGTTTTTTTGGGGGGGGCTTTGCTTTTTGTAATATCTGGAAGTAATGCGAGGCATCCCGTATATTTTCAATTTTCTGTCTGTGAATCGAAGAATTTTTCGTAAATTGTCATCAACTTGTTAGATAACTTCTTTCAATTTTGTATGATTTGAAAATTTACCACAAATACAGCAGAAATCAGATCTTCTTTACCACACCTAAATTTTTCGAGTGTCGGAACCCAGGACACCTCCACGTTGTGACGGTGGAAACGGTTTTTTTTTTTTTTTTTTTTTTTTCCGGCTAAGTCCTGGGGTGAAGGCATGATGCCGTCATGGCCGATACTCGAGAAAATACTCCTACGATGCAGGGTTTCGGATGCCCAGTATCGGCGGTTGGTCAGGGTAAGCAAGCGGGCCCGCAATCGTCGTCATCATGCGACCGCAGCTCTGCATTGGTGGAAAACTTGGCTTCTGTAGAGTATAATGCTACAAGTAGAGACTCTACTTCTCATAGGTGCAACAGAAAATCTGATAGTTTCTGTTACGTTTGTGGAAAATTTGAAGTATCGAAATATCGAAGAAGCTTATCTGATAAGTACATAACTATTTACGAAGCATGCTTTGAGTTAAAGGTTGTCAACCAAGAATTAGAGTGGGTACCCCACATAATATGTAATTCCTGCAGAATAATGTTACTAAGATGGGACAAAAATCGAGACCGGAAACAGCTCTTATTTCAACAGCCCATGATATGGTCCGAACCATCATGTCAAGCAGACTGCTATTTCTGTATGACGAATACGTTTGGCTTTAACATAACTAGAAAATCTAACATCTTGTATGCTAACGTAGCTTCAGTCAAAAAACCGACTACTTCCGAAATGGAAGTTGTAGTCGAAGAACCAGTAAAAATGGACTGGTCAATCACGCTCGAGGAGAGGGAAATTAGTGGAAGCTCACAATCAGAAGACAGCGAAGAAGATGAATATTTACCTGATAATATCAAGCACAAGACCCCAGAAACGTTCAACCAACACGAGTTGAATGATCTCATAAGAGATTTAGAATTGTCCAAAGATGGAGCTGAGTATTTAGCTGCAGCATTAAAAAAGAAAAACTTGTTGTCAGCCGGGACTAAAGCTTGTGCTTATCGGAACAGGGAAGAGAAGTTTTGGGAATTCTTTCACAAAGATGAAGAAAATTCGCTAACATTTTGTACAGATGTGAGAGGGTTGATGAATGAATTGAAACCTAACATTTATAAGGCTGAAGAGTGGAGACTGTTCATCGACTCTTCAAAACGGAGCCTGAAATCTGTCCTTCTGCACAATGGAAACTCTTTTGCACCTATTCCGATAGCTCATTCAACAAAGTTGAAGGAAACGTACGAGAATTTGGCAATAGTCTTGGAAAAAATTAATTACTCAGAACACCAATGGAAAGTCTACGGCGATCTTAAAATTGCAACTCTGATTATGGGACAACAATCAGGTTTTACAAAAAATCCCTGTTTCTTATGTCTCTGGGATAGTAGAGACAGAAAGAATCACTATGTACTCTCAAACGACTTGATTGACTTCAACTAGACCTTCAAATGTCCTTAACCCAGACGTGCTGCGGTCTAATGGACCTCGAATTTGGACTCAGCGACCTTCAAAACGTATGAAAACTGTAGTCAAGTTCCACGAAGACACATTTTCGTATTTTTGCAATTGTCATTCGAACTAGGAATGTTCGATTCCGATTCGATTCTTTAAAAAATCGATTTTTTTGGTATTAAGATTCGATTTTTGAATCGATTCTTTGCTGTTAGATTTTCTTGAGAATCGATTCTTTACCCCTAAAATCGAAAAACTGATTCTTTTTTTTTTTTTTTTTCCTGTACGTGTCGTCTGCAATTTACATTATAATGTATTATGCACGACGTATAAAGTTCTCGATCTTGACCAATCAATTCTTTCTAATGATTGGAAATGGAGAACTATAATTGGTGAAAAACTTTATGTGTCGTGCATACTGCGTTATGTGAAAGAGTCATTAGGTAGGGCTGTAGGCTTATGAGATTGTAGGATTATTTTCGTTTAAAAGTTCTAAACTTAATTGAAATTATATAATAAAATTATATAAAAAAAATAATAAAATAAATATTTTTACGAATAGATTCCCGTGCTTTATTTGAAAAAAGCGATTACTTAAATTAAGAATTACTATAAAAATGTGAATAAAGTTGCGAACGTTCAAATGAACTAAGTATTTTTTTCAAATTATATTTTATCCAGAAATATTGTGCCAACTAAAAATAACAATCAGGATTACAAGCTTATTTCACTTTTTATTATTTTCAATGTAAATGAAACAATATTTAAAAACTTTTTGTAGTTATACAATTACAATCAATACAAAAATTCGTTCATTTGAACGTTCAGAACTTTTCAATCATAATTACTAAACAAAGAAATTAAAAGAAAAAAAAATCGCTTTTTTTAATATCGATTTTTGAAAAATCGATTCTTTTTCGATTTTTACGTGAATCGATTCTTTTTCATTCGATTCAGATTCGATTCAAGAATCGATTCTTTTCCAAGAATCGAACATCCCTAATTCGAACTATCAGTTTAATAACTTAAATTGACCTTGAAATGACCTTTAGGATCATCAAAAATAAAAATGAATACCATATCTGGACGTAAAATTTCCCGCTCTTTCAGAATTTGCTGTCAAAAATTCACTTTTTTCACATTTTGAAAATTTGACCTTGAATTGACCTTGATGCAGACATGATGGAATCAAACGGATTCCAGATTCGGATTCAGCGTCCTTCAAAACCATAGAAATGATAGTCACCTTCTGTCAATCGATTTTTTTGCCGATTTGACCTTCAAATGCCCTTAAATTTGACGTAATGGAGAAAAACGGACTACGGATTCGGATTCAGCGCGTCAAAATACATACGAATATATAGGTCCGGTTCTTGATACAGACCACTTTTTTTTTGTGTGCCTGTGTAATATTACAATATTAACGTAATATTTATATTGAACAAAGACAATAAATATTAATATCAATATTTAAATGGGGATAACAGAATTTCGATTTCAAATTTCCGCCTAAAATCAAAGCAAATTTTCGTCAAAAACTCGAGCATTACACCTTTTTCGGGAGTAAGTATTGCTTCAAAAAATATTTAAAAGTTTCTTGCTTAATATATCGTGAAAGAAAATGTGATAAAATAGTTTTTATTAGGAGAAAATTGAACTGTCACGTCTTTTTACATGCATTTTTTGATTCAATCATGTCATCATTTTCAACTCAGAGTGCCAGGGGGCTACAAATGTTTGTCTGTGTACACGGAGAGAAAAATCAAGGTTTGAAAGCATGAATCTTCATAGTTTCGGACCTTGTAATTTTTACATAGTTCCAAAGCATGAATTTCACGAGTTTAAACCATGAATTCATCATTTAAAAGTAATGAACCTATTCGTGGATTAAAACGAGGGCATCCATGCTTCAGCCGCTTGAGTTTCGTGGTCCAAAACTGCGAAGTCCATGCTTTAAACGCTCAAAGTCCAAAACCAAGAGCTTCATGGTTTTAAACTGTGAAAATTTCTTGGATTCTCCCTCCATTCACACGCGGCAAGACAAGGAGTGGGCGTGGGCTAAAACTCGAACCCAAGAGTTTCACAGTTTAGAACCACGAATCTCATGGCTTTGGACTATGAGCTATTCCGTGGTTTTGGCCTATGCTACTCATGCTCCTGAAGTATGATGTTCATACTGCAAAATTATGAGTGCCGTGTGTTTCGAGCATGAACACATTCCATGCTTTAGAACCATGAAATCATGGTTTAAATCTATGACTTTTTCGATGTTTTGAACCGTGGGATATTTCCATGGTTTCAAATCTTGATTTTTCTCTCCGTGTACAATTGTACATTAGCATTTTTTGATATAGATAAAAAATAGTGATTAGAATTTTGGCATCACCCGAATATCTAGGACCCTTTTTCGTTTTCGTTGTAGGGTATGACTTCTACAGAAAAAATTTATTCCTGGAAAAATCCGAAATGTATTTATTATCTCTGTGATACGAGAAAAGTTTATTGAATAGTGAATCTTGTAAATTTAAGATACTTCTAGACAAATTTATAATCGTTGGGGATTATCCAGGGAATGATGGGAAGGATTAAGCCGCGTGAGGGAAGAAATGAGAACAACCGATATACCACAAAACAATATATTTCCAACTTACATAACGGCGATTAATATCGGCGACAACAAAGAGAGACACTCGTCGTGAAGAATCAATATGGGCGCCAACCAGGCGCAATCCTCGAGCCGGGAAAAACCGCTCCTGCGGACGGGCAGCTTCTCCAAAGCAACACTCCGTTGTTCAAAAAGGGTTAACAAACCACCACACAACGGGAAAACAGCGAGGAGAAGAGTTCCGCACAAAGCAATCCGCGCTCAGCGTTAAATCCAACAACGTGTAGCACTTAGTGTGGCACAAAGGAAAGGGTTTTGCCCGAAAGCTCAGCGCAGCGAGAGCACGTCCGAAACGGAGTCAAGCAGACCGGAATCTAAACTATGCAGAGCGACCAGCTGCTCGCTCAAGTGCCCGATCGGCCGAGTTCGGCGACCGTCGGATCCACCGGCTAACCAGTGCCGACCATGATGTGGGCGCTAAGGGGGCCTGCCGTAACAGCCATGTTACAAATTCTTAACGTTTTGAGAAATAGTTTCGGATTTTATCAGGAACATTTCAAGGAAATAATATTTATGAAACAAGTGCGTAAAACAGGTGATTATTATGAGTGTGAAATTTGCAGCATGAACCATAGGCTTAAATCACGAGTCGAAAGCATGTGTACGAGCGAAGCGAGTGCAAAAGCGCAAATGAGTGCTGTCAACCATAGGCAAATGCAACGATCACATTCGTAATAATCACCTTTGTACACATGTGTGACATATATTATTTTTTTGCAACAGCAAACCAAGAAAGTTGCCAACCGAGAAAAATTTATCACCTAACCTTAGCTATAAACGGCGTTCGTTTGGAGCACTGGATGACTGCTCCGAAATTTATTGAGAAAGTTATGTTATTTTGCATTCAAATCACATCATATAAATCAACTAAGTAAGTAATATATTTTTCATCACACCTCAATGGAAAATTCGACTTTCGATGCCTCCGTAACGGGTCAAAAGTTGTATTTTCAAGTCCCGGGAAGAAAGTGACAGATAAATGTAAATGACGCTCGAGAAATTTTGCCATTGGTTGAAAAATTGGCGCGTGATTTAAAATCGAATTAAATTAATTAGATTTTAAATCGAGCGCCAAATTTTGACCAATGACAGAATTTTTCCGGTGGGATGCTAACATGTGCTGTGCTTGCAGGCAGTCAACTTTGAGATCTCTGGTTTCGAGGCTGACTTCAGTCTCCACCTTCGATCGTGAACGTTGTTAATTTAATGTTTTTATTTATCCTTTATTGATTTTCCAACATTAATCTGTGAAACTCTTAAAAGTGTAGTTTTGAAATATTCTCAAATATTCTTAAGTGTTTGTTTGTGTGATACTTACTTTAATTCTTTTGAAGTGTTTTTTTTTTCCTTTCGGAGCCCCCCGTGGCTTCGCCCGGAACCTCCAGTAACACTCTAGGCATCTCAAGTCGAATTTCGACTGACGATGTAATGAAAAATTATATGCATCACTCGGGTCGAAGCAACAATTTCACTCGTGTGATAACTGCTCTTGCTTCGCTCGGGCAGCTAACTTCGCACTCGTACAATCGTTGCCTTTCAAGCCTTGTAATACAATATACTATAGTATATTAGTGTAATAAACCCTGTAATTTACCTCAGGTTGTGGTTGTGGTTGAACTCAGGTTGTGGTTGAACTCAGCGATTCACGAAATATGTGTGAAATTGTTACCGGTGTGTAAAGTACCTACTTCACATACATCTGTGACATCACGGTGTGTAAAGTACAGTACAACTTCTCTAAGAGCGAGCTCATGGGCGGTTAGGGGTAATAATTCCGAGAAATAGGGGGCCCCCACTACTGGGCGTCGAGCTCGGAAATTGCGCGTGTGTGCGAAATGTGTGTTTGAGTACGAAACCTCAAATAGAGCTAGCGGCCGGCGACGATGAAAACGTAGCGTTTTTTTGATTAAATACGTATAAATACATATAAAGTACATATAATATATTTTAAAAGTTCATTACTCACAGAGTATCGGAAATTACTCTAAAATTATTAAAAATTTGTAAACTTTTTTGCACACAATATATTCAAAAATAAAACTGAGAATATTTCAACATGTGGACAAAAATACAATATATATGAAATACGACTGTTTATAGCGTACGTACATATTAAAAAGTGTACATATTATATGTATTTTAATTTAAAATGAAATTATAATTTTGTTTTCTTAAAAGTTTTATAAAAATAAAGCTGCCTTGAACCTACTATATAGGAGTTAGAAGTATCAACAACCTTTAAAATATATATATACGAATTATTGTATGCAAATAAGAAAAATAATTTTAATAAAAAACCATTTTCATTGAGAAAAAACTGAAATTAAGCTGCGCTCGGCTGCTAGCTCTTTTCGGGGTTTGCGCCCAATTCTCGAGGCAGCGTGAGTAGGGTTTGTAGTGGGGGAAGCGTCCGAGCTCATCAAGGCTATTGTCGCTCTTATCGGGGTCGCTCTTAGAGAGGTTGTACTGTAAATACTTTACATACAGTGACATTACTATGCTTAAAAGAACTATTTTACACATTATTTAGAGGAAAATATAGTACAATTTTTTAGATGGGTGTTGCAAAAAAAAAGTTATTGTTACGATTAATTTTTATAATTTTTAACTCTGGAAATTCGAACTCCGAAACTCTACTGACTGTTCAACTTCTGAACACAAGTCGAGCAATTTATAAACATACGAAACCATCAGGGCCAACAAAACAAGCCGTATAAACCTTTTAGATACTCGTCGGGCTCAATTGGAGAACAATGTGAATGTGTGCGATTCATCACACACTTCTCGTGTTTGGCGTGTTGGCCATTCGAATTCAAAAACTCAGTTCCTGAATCACTCCTAATAAGTTCTTGAATTTTCAATGCATTATTCCCTAGTTATTCAGTTACATTATTGTATTTATTCAGAAAAACAAATTTAGGATCTGGTTCACAATCTTTTTCTTAATAATTCCTGAATTCTCTTTGTTCCTGAAATTATACCAAACTTTTCTCGTACCCCAAACTTATGTACGTGTTTCGGAATTTTTCATAAATTAATTTTTTTCATAACACATTTATCAAAAATTTAACTTTTAATGCCTTTAAAGCGGATCAAAAGTTGTGTTATCAACAATAGACTAGAAAGTTGAAACATGTGATTGCGAAAACATTTTACACCGTAACCGGTATGGAAAGTATATGCATTCTATTTTTTATCTGCAATCGTTCCTCCTCATATCGAACTTTGTTTCGAGGTTAACTTCAGTCTTTACCTTTGATCGTGAACGTCAACACAAAATTATAATGTACAGGGGCATCCATAAACCACGTGGGCAGTTTATGAGGGTATGACAAAATTCCACGCTTGTCCATAAGGGTGATCGGGGGGGGGGGGGGGACTAGAATCCACGTGGACATACGTTTAATACCTTAAATCTGCGAAAAATATACTAAAATGAGTCAAGATACACTCGAGATATATTCGAATTGTTTATATTGTTTTTGCACATCGTTCTACGCAAATATTACCTATATTTTCATAACATATCAAAACTGCACGTTGATAGAGTAGGGGGATGGATAAGGTTTCGTTAAAATTCCACGGCTCTCCACAAGGGTGGGAGGGGGGTCAAAAAGTGGTGAAAAATGATCCACATGGTTTATGGATGGCCCCTACCCAAATTGAAAATAGGTTACATGCAGAAATTATCACCGATGACAAATTTCTTTAAACTGTAACAGTCGAATGAAGAGGGTGGAAATGATTTGAGATGTTAAGGGATACACTACATAAAAAATGATTAACTTTATTTCTATACTTATTACATATTAAAAAGTGACACTACACGTCCTCCTCCTTTAGAAACAGAATTCAGAAGAAGCGCGCAATCGATGCTCCACTCGTGGACACCTCAGACACAGTGATTCTCAATTTATTCAGTGATACTCAATCATGCTTACTTACATGTTCATACTATATAGATAAATTAAACTCATAATTCAACAGTAACATAGTTTAATAAAAACGGCTAACATCTTATCCGTTCTAACCTCTAAGAAAGTTACTTCCAGAAGTTTTTTTTTTATTGTAGAATATTGGGTTGTTTTTTTCTATTTCGGTGGACTTCGTCTCGCGGCCCCGTCCTCCCTCCTTTCTACGCATTCTCTCTAATATTTTGATTAACATTTTCCAAATTACTCTCCCTGTTCTATCTGTTCGGATCTATATGGCTGTATAAAAAAAAAAATCAAATCGGAAATTCCTTTGGTAAAAATGCATTGAAATTTTAGATTTTAGTATTAAAGTTATAAAATGATTAAGCTGGATCAATCAGGAGCGCCGCTTGCTTACGTGAGCGGGAGACCGCCGCTGTGTTTGTGACCGCTGCTTCTCTTGTCCGTACTAAGGCAGCGGTGACCCCCCGGTCACTTACGCAAGCGACGCCCCTGATTGGTCCAGTTTAATCATTTTACAACTCAAAAACTAAAACTTGAATGCATTTTTGGCGAAGGAATTTCCGATTTGTTTTTTTCTTTTTTATACAGCCATATAGATCCGTACAGTAGGATTACCATTCGTCCTGATTTTCCAGGACATGTCCTGCTTTTTCGAGGTCTGTCTGCTGTACTGTTTTTTTCTTGAAAATAAGTAAAATGTCATACTTTTTTACGAAACCAAGATTTTTGACAGATAATATTTTATATTTTTCTAGATCTAGAATCGTAACTAAATTATGAAATAACAATACTTACAATTGTAAAACATTATTCATTTTTTTACTGTTTAGGTCTTGATGACCTTTATTTTTTTTTAGAGATCGCTTGAAAATTTTTGAGCGTCCTGCTTTTTCACGCGACCCAGATGGTAACCATACGTACAGTTAAACCTGGGACACCTTGTATACTATTCCATGTGTTACTAACCATGTACTCGAGGTCCCAAATATTCAAGTATACATTTGGATTTCCAATCCCTATAAAAAATATGAATGGTAGTTTATTATAAATTTTATATATATATAAGGAACAATTCGCCATATATGGCGATATATCTGTTCTGAATTTATTTATCTGAAAAAATGTTATTTTAAAAATATTTTAGGTGGTAGTCGCGGTTCAACACCAGAACAAGAAAAAGAAAGTCGACTAGGCACATCACCTCACATTAATAGGTTCTTGGCCAGAGAACCACCTGATGGCTGTGAAAAAGTTAATCTGAAATTTATCGAAGATTCCAGGTAATTAATATTACGTATATGCGGCATTATTTCTGAATCGACCCCATTTAAAGAACCAAGGACGAATCGATTGTCCTGTAAAGTTGATATATTTCGTTGAAAAATAGGAAAGTCATTATTATTTATAATTTGTTGGTAATTCATAGTAGAGCATAACGAATCTTTTTTAGTTAACACTCGTTAACTAGTTCATATAATTTTTAAAATAAAATTATGACCTTTTTTACTTACTCTTAGAGGAAGCTTTGTAGTTGTTACATTTTCCAATATTTCAAAAGTGGTGACAAAAATCCAGTTTTTAAAAAAAGGTTTCTTTGAACATATTTTAAGTGGAATATATCTAATATGATGTCCTGAAAAATTGTCCGGATGTGTGTGTGTGTGTGTGTGTGTGTGTGTGTGTGTGTGTGTGTGTGTCACGCTTTTAACGATCCTGCAATATCTTTAGAACGCGTACAGATAAATTGATGAAATTTGGCACATTTATTCAACTATTTACCAAGTTGAATTTTTTTTACAATGATTTACCAAAATATTTAATTTTACACATTTCGTGTACTTTTATAATTTTCGTAAAATTCATTTTTTCACTATAACTTCTCAAATATTCAAAATATAAAGTTGATGTAAGGAAAATGAAGATTGCTTTCATCGAGACGAATCAATTGACCTATATGATTAATGCATTTCATTAAAAAATAATAAAGTTATGCTATATTGTAACTTTCGAAAAAAAGTTTTTCAAATATAACTTCTCAAATAATTAAAATTTAATGCTGATGTAAAGAAAATTAAATACTTAATGCTTCCTCTATGAGGAAGCAATTCATATTTGCTTACAGGAAGCAAAGTGTTCATTGAATGAGCACAAAAGTTGATACAACTTGACAACTAGTTTTATTTATAATTTTGAAAAATTTCGTTTTTATCTGTTTTCATATAACCAAAATTCAAAGCTAATGTAAGAAGGCAAATGGTTTTTTGCATCGTAAGAAATCAAGTAATCTAATATTAAAACATTTTATCATTCATAGTTACATCATAGTGACATCTATTTAAGTCATAGTGGAAACATCCATCCATATAAACAACTTGAAAATTGATTAGAATGTTGGTATTAAACTAATTCAAAATTGATGCAAAATGTTTTGCATCGAGTAATTAAAAAATTTTTTTGTATGAATGTAAAATATTTAAAGAATATTGTGCCCAAATTTGAAGTCAATTGAAGCAAAACTAACAGAGACATGGCATTATAAGTGTTCGCCGCTCCGACTCAGCTAAAGTTTTTATGCGCTCGCTGTCGTCATCGAACTGAAGTTAACACCAAAAGCAGCGTTTTCAGGGGGGGTTGAAGAAAAAAATATTATTTATTTCTGTTTAATCAAATTACAGAGAAATTTGGAGTAGAAAGGAGGAATTTCCAAATTATGCGGAAAAAAATAATTGTTTAAACAAATTTAATTTATTTAAATGATTGAAAATTAATTAATAAATGTTGACAAATAGTCCAGTCAACCAATAGAAATAATTTTTAGTAAAGAAAAACGAGAATAGAGTATTCAAAAGGGTCGATTTAATGAAGAATTTAAATTTTTGGATTGAAAGGTAAGTTTTAAAGCACAGTGAGGGTGTGTTAGAGGCGTCAAACCAATATGTCTAATATATGAAATTTTTCGTCGGATATTTAAAAAAAAAAAACTTTAAAAAACCAAATCTTGAGTTAAAATATTATCACCTTGAAGAACGATTAAACGTGTGACAGCGATGACTGAAAAAACCACTTAAAAAACTTTTCGTAGTCAAGTTCGTACAATTTTTTCGATTTTGCAGACAGCAAATCTAATGTAGGCAGTTTTGCCGCTTGACAAAGTTCAAGGAACGTTGTACTGATAGCCTTCATTTTCGTCCAATGCTGACGTGAGCCTTTCAGCTTCCGTTGCTAGGTGCGCTAGTTGCTCAAGTCAAAATTCCGGGAAAATTTAACTTGTATAAATGAAAAATATCTTTTTAATACAAATTACTAATAAAAGTTTACAGTTTATTCATAAAAAAAAATGTCATCAGTTTAAAAAGACAAAATTTAATATTTTAAGTACTGATTAGTTTTTCTAGTGTATATAGTTCTGCACGCTAAATCTCGAGAGAAGCGCGCTACAATTGTCGCTGAAAACATTGACCTATTTCTGTCTTTATTTAACTATCTTTGTTTCACTTATTGTGAAAATGTGGAATGCTTACGAAAAGAAACCTTTTCGTATTAGTGCACTGAAAAAAAATTTAGTTATCGCAACAAAAACGTTTTGTTGTACAATTTTTGTTGCCTCAACCAAATTTTGGTTGTCAACATTAAATTATTTTGTTGATCCAACAAAATATTTTGTTGAGCCAACCAAATTTTTTGTTGGCCTGACAAAACTGTTTTGTTGGCCTAACAAAACCAATTATATACACGACCACGCAAGTGTGTCCGCCAGCCCTGGCATATGTGATACTTTACTGGGATTTTAATAAAATATTCTATGTGCTGGGTTAGTCGTGTGGTTTAAGTTGCGTTCGATACGTTAGAGATGAGAGATAAGTGTTTATAGGTACTTCGAATCCCGATGGTCGCAAAATTTCTTTCCGCTTTTTCGTATCGTAAAAAGCTTGCGACAAAATAAATAAATATAATTTAAGTAAAAATAATATAAAAATAATTTTTAAAAAATCGGCTCCATGAGCACATTCTCATCACACGTCTCGCTTCGTGCTCCTTGTTTTTCGCTTATCCTTATCAATCTTTATCCCTACTTTATTTTTAAATTAGAAAACTAATTTACTGAAGGTTCTATCAACCTTAAGGGCATTGCATAAACGAACTTTAAAATTTGTGTGGCTACACCAAT
>CAJFCP010025704.1:8302-27160 GCA_904066005.1 Synergus itoensis
GGGACTCAAATCTAGGTTTCAGTGTAATTTCATAATTTTCTGAGTGAATTGTCTTTAAAATATTTATAACTAGTTACAAATATATAACAAAATTTAAAAGATTGCTAAATAATTGTACTCTTCACGATATCCAAGAATAATATTAATTTTCTAAACAGCAAACGTAATGAACTAGAAAATTGTTCGTCACTTTTCTAAATAAATTTCATTATGAAATTATTTAGTATAAAAATTGCAAAAAATATTATTAATATAAATAAGTTGATTGTTCTTTAATTTTATTCTCCATTTCTTTGGAAAAAAAAATAAAGTAAATTGTATTTCTAACATTAATTTTTAATTGACATTTGAAATACCCGGCAAACATCGATATGGCAGCACAACTACTTACCATGAATCTCCAATTTGCTTCGTCGGACTTGGCATGCAGGTCGTTCGACGTTTCCGTTTTCAAATTGTCAACACGAACACGAGGATGGAGTCATTATTCTGATATACTTTCCATCCAAAGAATCTTGTAAAAATAATTATTTTTACCTTTTCCCAAATAATTGGGAACAATATTATTCCTAAAAAAAAAAATTCCGAGTGTGTATATCTATTCGCCAGTTCAGTGATCTGCCTCCTTTACAAGGAAAAAGGGATTTTGACATCTGTAAGTATTGCTCACTCTTTCTAAAATATTGTCCGCACTCTTCTTTTTTCTCATATCTCGTATCTCCTTTTTAAACAAAACTATCAGTTTTTGCTAAAAATGAGACACTACTCACTAGCCCCCCATTTTGCCATCGAGAAATCGATCTCGATAGAAGGACCCGTCAAACAATGTATATTTGCAAATTTGTCACCTAAAGTAAATCGTAAGGTGAGAATTTGATTGATTCTACATGTAAATTTTCTTTTTTCAAAACGCTCCAACAACCTTAAAAGAAAAACATTTTTTTTCATCTTTATTAATTAAACAAAAAAATTATAACATTTCTGAAAAATCGGCTATGACAGATTTATGTCGAATTTTTTTAACCCCACTGTACTTTGCTACATACTAAGATTTTCGTGTTTACGTTACGAATGTTACTGAAATATCAATCTTAGGCAATCTTGTGTAAAAAAGACTGAGTTCTTTATTTAGAGTTTTAATAGGGATGAAATATTTCCTTTGGGAATGAAAAACACTCTCATACTTTTGTATGTGAAAAAACCTTTATAAAAACTAAATTATTTGATATTTTGACTTGATTTTTTTTCAAACTTTTTGAAAGTATAATTTTTAAAGTAGTATAGGTTATATAGTAAAAATTAAAATTAAGTATGTCAAAAAAAAAACGAAAAAAAAACTTAGAAGTAACTAAAAAACTAAAAAAAAAACTAAAAAAAAAATTAAATAAAAACATCTAAACTCAAACTAAACAAGCTGCTTCCTCACTTTTACGAAATCAAATGATAATATCAATAAAATATTTGTTACCCTTCAAAATCATCTTGAAGTAATTTCACAGGATTTCAAGAGATTGTGATTTGGCGTTTAAAATTTTTTTTTTAAGATTTCAAAAGAATTAAAAAAAATCGACAAAAATTTCAAGTCTGAAATAAAAATATTTTACCGAGTGGTAGATGAGAACAATACGCAACATAAATTTGTTTTGCATATTAATTTAAGTATTTATTGCAAATATTATAATAGTGAGCAATGTGTGAAATTTAAAAGTGGAAATAACGTGAGAATAGTTTACCCTGTTAGAAGAGCGAATTCCTCTTTTTTTTTATATAATAAATAAAAAAAAATGTTAAAAATAATACGTAGAGCATTAGATCCATTAAGCTAGCACCTCTACAATTGAATTTATCTATTTCCATCATCTCATAATTTTGGGATTTGTTGCGTTTTTTTTGGGCACCATTAAAAATTTTTGGGCTCTTTTACATTTTTCAAAAAATCGATTTTGTTGTGGAGCCAAAAATATTAAATTCTGCATGAGTTATGAATTTTTGAGTAAAAGCCGTCATTTTTTGCAGCTTTTAGCTTCATAAGTTTTTTTTTCATATTCAAAAGCTTCAAGGGATAGAGGAAGCCGGGGCAAAGCGGTATAGAAGATTTTTTAAAGCGGCATTTGACCTCAATTAATCGGTATTTTCAGATATATGTTTTTTAGTAGTGCTTATGTTATTTCCGGACTATACTGTGATTTCCATTGTTTTTTCTCGAATAACGCGAGGTCCATGTCGCAGGAGAGCGTCCTTACTAATTTCTTGATTTTTCAATGCAAGTAAGTTATGGTTTAAGGGGTTACGTATACTTAGAAATTGCAAAAAATCGATTTTTTTTATTGCATTTTCTGAAAGTATAACATCTCAAAAATATTGTGTTATAATTTTATTGTGATCGGATCATAACTTACGGAGATACAGCGCTTTAAGCGAAGGACCCTCAAGCGCGCTCGAACGGTCTCATGCAGCTGCGTAACAAGTGACTCAAAACTTTAAACGCGTTTTTCTCGAAACCATGTTTTCAAGTACGGTGAACCATATAGAGAAAAAACTCCTAATCCGATCGTCAACAAATTTTTATCAGTTATTTATAATATAAATGTGAAGTACTTGATGGAGAGATATTTTAATTTAATGCATTATTATTTTTTTTTTAAATCGAAAAATGAGTCGTTTTTTTTTTAAGAAAAAAAAAATTTTTTTGTGTTTTTATCCACCATTTTTGAACAAAATTTTGATTTTGAAAAAATTCCCTCGTCAAGTACTTAAGAATATTGTTTTATAACCAAAATATAAACGATTTTGATTTCAGATAAGCCGTTCAAGCTGCAGATGGTTCACCGCACGGGCACCATTTTTTTTGGATCTTCGTAAAATTGACCATAAGTCACTTAATTTTCACTTTTTTTGTATGAAAATTTTTTTGTAATTACTTGATATATAACTGATTAGAACTAAATAATAAAGATTTGTTGTGAATAAATTCCGTCGTCGTAAGAAAATCACAAAAAAATCGATTTTTTGACATTTCTAAGTATACGTAACCCCTTAATTAATTATTAATCAAATCGCTGTAGTATTACGTTGTAGCCTGCACGATTACCTTTTATTTGCATATCCAATTAAGTATTTTTGTTGGTTATACTTTTTTTTCCGCGTTTTAATGTTCACTCGGGACCCGGGGGCAAAGCGGGTGGGGCAAAGCTCCAACCAACCAATGTAGTCAGTCAGTCTAGATGCCGAAAATTTGAGAAAAGACAAATTGAGCAGTAAAATAAAAAGTCAGGACAAGCTGAAAAAAATCAGACAGCTAAAAAAACCATCATTGATTCAGTAAGCACCGTTTCGAGAAAACCCATCCCACGCGCGAGCAAGAAAAAAAATCTTAGGTACTTTGAGGATGTGCTGGGAGATGAAAGCGACGTTTAAAATGTTTTTTATACTTTTTTATAGTACTTATGAATAAGTAAATAAATTCCTGAGTTAAAAAACATATT
Source organism: Synergus itoensis (assembly GCA_904066005.1). Lineage (NCBI taxonomy): Eukaryota > Metazoa > Arthropoda > Insecta > Hymenoptera > Cynipidae > Synergus > Synergus itoensis. The sequence goes on from CAJFCP010025704.1 coordinate 11,788, forward strand.
TTTAAATGTATTTTACTTTCCATACCGCTTTGCCTCGCCTCTGGGGCAAAGCGGTATGATTGCACTTTTTTTTACAATAGCAATAATCGTCTATATGCATTAAAAAATTTCAAATTTAAATACCCATAAAAGCTGTATTATAGATTAAAGTAATAAGCCACTAACTCGATTGTGTGAAAAAAAATTTTTTTTATTGAAAAATTGATAATAACGTTAGGTATACCGCTTTGCCCCGGCTTCCCCTATATAGTTCATGAATTGAAGGGATGAAGTCAAAAAAGCAGAGTGGGTATTTTTGAGGAACCCAAAAATCATAGATCCTTTTGAACTTGAAAAATGTTGAAAAAGATTATTTTTCAGCAAAATCATATCTCTGTGGCAGAAGGGGGGTAGTTCTTGGCATGAAGGGATGGAGCCAAAAAATCAAAGTTCGTATTTTTGAGGAGCCCAAAAATCGCAGATCCTTTTAACTTTGCAAAAAACTGAAAAAGATTATTTTTCAACAAAATCATATCTGTGTGGCATCAAGGGAGTAGTTCTTGGCATAAAGGGTTGGAGTCAAAAAATCAGAGTTGGTATTTCTGAGGAGCCCAAAAATAAGAGATTCTTTTGCTTTTACAAAAAGTTGAAAAAGATTACTTTTCAGCGAAATCGAATCTCTATGGCATCAAGGGGGTAGTTCTTGGCATGAAGGGATGGAGCCAAAAAATCAGAGTTGGTATTTCTGAGAAGCCTAAAAATCATAGATACTTTTGAATTTGTAAAAAGTTGAAAAAGATTATTTTTCAGCGAAATCGTATCTCTATGGCATTAAGGGTGGGGGGTGGGGGGAGTTCTTGGCATGAATTGATGTAGCGAAAAAAATCAGATTTTACAAACAATTACATAAGATTATTTTGAATTAAAGTAATATTTGCGTGACAAAATTTGGGTAGTTTTTAGCATCAAGGGATGAAGCCCGAAAGTTCACTTTGGGATATTCGTAGTACCCGAGTAAAACTGAATGAAATAGTGTTGTTTATTTTTAAAAACATTAAAATTTTTTTGTAAGGGTTTATTTTTGATAAGTAGGGGTTGTTTTTTTGATAACTTTCGTTTAGGATATTCAAGAGCCCAAAAAAAGCTCGAAATTATTGTGCGCGTCAATTTTTTAAAAATTACATTTCTGTAATTGGGGTTGATTTTTAAACTTAAGAGCTGTTTTGCGAGTGTTTATTTTTTTTTAATTTAATTTTTAGTGTTTTTTTAATTTATAAGCCCAAAAAAATCCCAAAAATACTGTGTGCTTCAATTTTTTAAAAATTACATTTCTGTAATTGGGGTTAATTTTGAAATTTAAGGGTTGTTTTTTGAGTGTTTATTTTTTCGTAATTCAAGAGCCCAAAAGAAGCCCAAAATTACTGTGTGCATCAATTTTTAAAAAATTACATTTCTGTAATTGGGTTTGATTTTGAAACTTAAGGGTTGTTTTTTGAATGTTTATTTTTTCGGAATTCAGGAGCTCAAAAAAAGCCCAAAATTATGGCGCAATTGATTTTTTTTTATTTTGCGATTTAAGACGTTGGAGGTGCTAGCCCACAGCAAAATCGATTTTTTGAAAAATGTAAAAGATCCCAAAAATTTTTACTGGTGCCCAAAAAAAACCCAAAATTATGAGATGTTTGAAACAACTAAATTCGATTGTGGAGGTGCTAGCCTAATTGATCTTCTTTTTTTGCACTTAAAATTTCTCATCGTCGCATTCCAACAAAATCTGAAATTGTTTTTTTTTTATGAATAATTTAATAAATAGAATATACGAGTAGTTTACCCACTAAATATTTTTTTCACGAAAATGCTGAAATGCATTATAAGTGAATATTCTCGTAAATTATCGATAAATTATCCAAGTTTAGGTAACATACCGATACGTTACCGATAATATTACCCGTTACAATTACCGGGAATTAAAAAACTTAAATATTTGAGCTCATAATAGTTCTAGTGCTATTATAGATTCACTATTCTTCAGACCGCTCCTCTTGTCGTATGAATTCAGAATTAAAAAGAGGCTAATAAAACGCGTAAATCATGTCTAAAAGAAACATTTATTAGTAACGGCTTACGCAATTGTTTTAAGATCTTTTCTCTTGTGGAATTAGTTTACTTAAATTTTTTCACGTTTTTAAGCTAAATTACGTTGCTTTTTTTTTACACAAAATTGATGCTGTCACTCAGATTTTTTCATATTTAGCGTAACATAATTTGATAAATAATTGGCACATCAAAGATGTATTATACTCTATTTATTCAGAATAAAAATGCCTTTTCTTGTTTTTAGCGATTTTTTTTAATAGTTATTCCAAAATTTGTAGAGGTGCTAGGATTTTATAAACAGATAAATAATCTACAAACATAGCTTGAGGCCTTGACGTAGTGGATTTTTACATTCTCATCAGAGGATGTATTATATTTGTGTAAAATTTGACCCCCCCCCCCATTTTTTGTTAAATCTTCACGTTTTGTGACCCCCTGAACCCGAAAAACATTGTTTTATCAAAATGTGTGTGTGTGTGTGTGTAGATTTTTAGTTTTAGTTCACGATAACTTCCAAAAGAATTGACCGATTGGATTGACCTTTGGTACACTCTTTTAGTGTCCTAAAATGATGGCCGAGTTAGTTGGCCAGTCATTTTTGATGAAAATTTAAAAAGTTAGAGCATTTTTAAAATTAAAAAAAAAATTAATTGAAAGCCAAATAACGCACGATATGAAAAAGAGCCAAAGGATGAAAAATATATATTTTTAAACGCCTTACAGGACTGATGTAACAATTTTTTTGAATTTTCTTGAAAAATCGAAAATTCAAATTTTGAGTCAAATAACGCGTGATACAGAGAAAATTATAAGAACATAATTATTTGTCTTTGATGAGAATGTGTTCCTTAAGGTCGATAGAACCTTAAGTAATTTAGTTTTCTTCTTCATTTGAAACTAAATAAGTAATTTAAATAAAAGTATATAGCAGCGATGAAGGTTGGTAAACGAATGCAAGCGCGCGAAGTGTGATGAGAATGTGTGCTCACAATGGCACCCCTAGTTTAATTTTAATTTTTGCATTTTTCACGGCTTATTGTATCACGAAAAAATGCATAGAAAAAATCGATTTTCGGGAAAAAGACCGCCATTTTGTAAATTTTCAGAATTTTGAGAAACTCCTACGTCAATACCTCGACAACTAAACTATAAACAACGCAGTTTTTCGTATTTTTGTGTCCAACTAATCCGAGCACCATCGTGTACACTAGGGCGTATCGAAAAAAAAAAAGTTGTTTGCGCGAAGTTCTAATAGCAATGAAAACCTTCTTTGGGGAGTCAAAAACACACCCCTAATGTTTCATTAAAAAAAAAAAATTCCTTCTGTTTCCGCAACGCAGATATAGCTAAAAATGAAAAAAACAAAACACTTCTTCTAATTAGAAGAGTAAAAAATTTTTTTTGAAGATTTCAATTATTAATAAAAATACTTCAAAGCATGTAGATTGATACCTGTATAGTAGTAATTTCATTAAAATATTTTTTACCCCCCTTAATTGACTTTAAAGTTTCAAAAAATCGAAAAAAATCGATTTTTTGGCTATTTTCGTTGATTTTCGGTAAGTTTTAGGGCTATTTAAATACATAATGTGTGATACATGTTAGTGCGAATGTATTTGAAAGATATTACAACCATCAGATATAAGGAATTTTGACATTAAAATAATTTTTATTGACTTTGGATGACATGAAAATGTTAAAAAACGATATATTGCTCTTTATTTGGGAATAAAATTAATTTTCTTCTATAAATTCGAATATAAATTGTCAGAAAAAGTAGTTTGAAGCAATTTGATTTGTAAAAAATGATTCAAAAATTTTTTACTCTACCTAAGTAAGCTTGGAATTAGGTAGAGTAAAAAATATTTTAATTTTTTTTTTGCCATGTTTATACAAATCAAATTGCTTCAAAATACTTTTTCTGATAATTTATGTACGAATTTATAGACGAAAATTAATTTTATTTCCAAATAAAGAGCAATATATCGCTTTTTAATATTTTCATTTTATTCAAAGTCAATAAAAATTATTTTAATGTCAAAATTCCTTATATCTGATGATTGTATTATCTTTCAAATACATTCGCACTAACATGTATCACACATAATGTATTTAAATAGTCCTAAAACTTACCGCAAATCAACGAAAATAGCGAAAAAATCGATTTTTTTCGATTTTTTGAAACTTTAAAGTCAATTAGGGGGGGTAAAATATATTTTAATGAAATTACTGCTATACAGGTATCAATCTACATGCTTTGAAGTATTTTTATTAATAATTGAAATCTTCAAAAAAAATTTTTTACTCTTTAAATTAGAAGAAGTGTTTTGTTTTTTTCATTTTTAGCTATATCTGCGTTGCGGAGACAGAAGGAATTTTTTTTTTTTAATGAAACATTAGGGGTGTGTTTTTGACTCCCCAAAGAAGGTTTTCATTGCTATTAGAACTTCGCGCAAACAACTTTTTTTTTTTCGATACGCCCTAGTGTACACTGTTTGGCACTTCAATTTTGAGAAGGTTGCATTCCAACGTCCTTTAAAATAAAGTAAAATTTTTTAAAAAATCTTTGGTAGTTTTCCCCAAAAAATATCTAAAAAAAAGCTTTCGAAATACGACCGTCATTCATAATAATAAATATTTTTAGCTAATAAAGAGTCAATAAACCTTCGTCTACATGAGAGGAAGGTTTATTTACTCTTATTAGCTAAAAATATTTATTATTATGAATGTATAATTGGGTAAACTAAATTGCTCTTATGGTAAAGTATCACATGCCCTTAAGCAAATAAAATGTCAATCTTCATTGGTTCTTATGAACATACAGTCTGTATCACTAGAGCGTATACATCAGATCTGTGAGATGGACTTGTAGATTAAAAAAGAAGCTTACAGTAATATAAAGTCTACAGGTCCGTCTGTTATTATGTATACGCTCTTGAGGTACAGACTATATATTCTAAAATTAAAAAAAAAATTTAATTAGGCCTATTCAAGAGGCCTAACTGATTTGTTTTTTATTTAGTCTTGAAATACTTTGAAGTTGAACGATTTCAAAATGAAGGCATCAAATTTCTTTACGTTGCGCAATAGAAATTCTTTCTTTTTATGATTCGTGAAAAGTACCCGCCAGGTGGTAAGCGATATAGAAAACATTATTGGGGAAATACGTAACATCAAACATAAATAAAATCTACAAAAGTATAACCCCGAGTGAATTAATAACAAAATTTTGTAAATTATTCTGAACTTTTTTAATAGAAATATTGTTTTTCTTCTTCTAGTTTCAACATCACATAATTTTTTTACTTGAAACTGGATTCCGTCTTTATTAAATAAAAAAATGGATTCAGAAGAGGAAACGTACGACGATGTGGATTCTGGTAATGAATCCAGCGGAGATGACAATATGGAATTTGCGATGGAAATCGAAGCACCAAATCCCAGAGAACGAGCCAGCGACGTTGACGATTATCCCTTTGAAGTTCTTTCCACAGAAGAAATTGTCCAACATATGGTAGACTCCATAAAAGAAGTCAACATGGTTGTGGAGGTAAAACAAGTTCTTAAAAAATTTATTTCAAATCGGACATGCTAAAGTCGCAGAATCATTCGTGGTCGAATTTTTTTTTTACAGGAAATAAACCCAGTAGATACATGTATCTACTGTATCTACATGTATCTCTTTGTAACTTGTATACAAGTTACAAATTTTTAAAACTTCCTAGAAAAGTTTCTTTGGAAGTAAATGTTTAAAATGTTTTCAGAGTGTTCCGCAAAATTATTCGGTTGAAACTTTATTTTTTTTTGGTTGAAAATTCAAATATTTTTTATTTAAAAATAATTTTTTTCCTTTATAATTGAACTCTTCTGTTAAAGCTCATCGTTTTGGTTGAAAAGTAAGCTTTCCCGTCGAAAACTGATTGTATTTTGGTCGCAAATTTAACTTTTTTCTTGATAATTGAACTATTCCACTGAAAATTTACTTCCTTGGGGTGAAAAGTAAACTAATCCTTGAAAAATTCACTTTTGTGTTTGAAAATTAATTTTCTTCAACACATGTCCAAAAAACGCACATTTTCGAACGTGTAATGCGGGCTGGACGTTGATGTTTTCAGACGAAAGAGCAAGAAAGGGAGAACATACTCGTTACAGGGAAAACTAGCTGTGAAATTGTATCAACTTTTGTGCTCATTCAATGAGCACCTGATTCGTCTCAACACAAAGAAAAGTTTATTTTCTTTACATCAGCCTTAAATTTTGATTACATATTTGAGAAGTTATAGTCGAAAAATTCATTTTCGAAAAGTACAACAAAGCATAACTTTCTTATTTTTCAATGAAATGTATTAATCTTATAGGCCAATCGATTCGTCTGGATATACAAGGACTCTTCATTTCCCTTACACCAGCTTTAAATTTTTATTATTTGAAAAATTACTGTCGAAAAATTCATTTTTAAAAAATTAATTAAGCATAACTTTCTTATTTTTTAATGAAATGCATTAATCTTATAGGTCAATCGATTCGTCTCGACATAAGAAATCTTTTTTCTCGTGACATCTGCTTTGAATTTTGATTATTTGAGAAGTTACAGTCGAAAGATGAGTTTCACTAAAATTATAAAAGTACGTAAAACTTGTAAAATTAAATATTTTGTTAAACCTTTGTAAGAAATTCAACTAGGTATCTAGTGTAATAAGTGTGCTAAATTTCATTAATTTATCTCTACGCGTTTTCAAGATATCGCAGGATCGTGACATACATATGGACCATTCCATACAAAATTTACAATCAAAAATTTATTTCGCGCGAAATATTTTTTTTTGTGTTTTTTGGTCGAAAATATTGTACACGTATTTTTTTATTTCGATATGATATTTAAAATTTCCGAGTTGTGAATTTTCAAACTTTTAACGCTAGAAAAATTTACCTGTAAATATTTACGTATACGAAAAAAAGTATTCTATTAAAAAAATAAGTGTCTGCAGTAAAATTTAGGATTTTCTCTCGGCTTTTCAATAAGCATTACAAGAAATTCATTCGACCAATTGTTTATAAAAATATGGCCTATTTTTATAAACAAATAATTTTTTTTAAACTTTGGACCTAATTTTTTTTCTTTTTTTTTATTGAAAAACGTACTTCAGACACTTTAGTCACTACTTCCAAAATTTGGGAATGGGTAGTTAAAAATTGTGTCTGTAATAAATTTTTGAACTTTAGCTCTCGCGCTCGGACCACGTGCGATCGTACTCGCTTCAATGGACAGTACAGACGTACGCCTGATTCGGCCGGTCGACTCCGGGCAATGCGAACATCCAGGATCCAGCACGATTGCGCGTGGTCTGAGCGCGAGAGTTAAAGTTCAAAAATTTATTACAGACACAGTTTTCAACTACCCATTCCCAAATTTTGGGAGTAGTGATTAAAGTGTCTGATGTACGTTTTTCAATAAAAAAAAAGAAAAAAAATTAGGTCCAAAGTTTAAAAAAAAGTATTTGTTTATAAAAATAGGCCATATTTTTATAAACAATTGGTCGAATGAATTTCTTGTAATGCTTATTGAAAAGCCGAGAGAAAATCCTAAATTTTACTGCAATCACTTATTTTTTTAATAGAATACTTTTTTTCGTATACGTAAATATTTACAGGTAAATTTTTCGAGTGTTAAAAGTTTGAAAATTCATAACTCGGAAATTTTAAATATCATATCGAAATAAAAAAATACGTGTACAATATTTTCGACCAAAAAACACAAAAAAAAAATATTTCGCGCGAAAAACAATTTTGATTGTAAATTTTGTATGGAATGGCCCATATAGTACGTACATCTATAATAATAATCTTCATATTCATTCACTTTGTCAGCACATTGAAGTTAGCTCCTATGTTTCCGCTCGCTTTTTCGTATTTCTTTGTTTTGAAATTTCTGTTTTCCGAATTTGAAGGTATGTTCATATTTCTATTATTAATTATAATAACATATTATGTGTACGTATTTTTAGATAAAAATTTATTTAAAAATTAATCTTCTCTTTTAAATTTTGTCGGAAAATAAAAAATACTTTAGATATATTAAAAGGTGTACGACTGTACGTATTTCTGGATAAAAATTGATTCGAAAATTTAATATAATACGAATATATAATAATAATTAATATAATATAATTTAATATAATTTAATTTAATACGAAGATCATTGTTATAGATATCGGAAAATTAAAAATATTTTAAACTTATTTTTTTTTCATTTTTGGTCGCGGTCGTTCCAAGCCCATGAATTTTTTAGTAACCCTTGCGAGTCTTGCGAAAATTCAAATAAAACTCCAATCCGAGCAAATCCGAAGTATTTAAATGCGAGGTCTGTATCCGAGCGAATCTGAATGATTTCGAGCCATTCCGATTCACGTGTTCTATTCGAATAATTCCGAACTTTAAATCCGTATGAATGCGCGACTCATTCGTAAAACTTACTCAATGAATCCGAATATTCAATTCGAACGAATTTGAGGCTCGCCTGAAAGGAGTTTCTAACCGATTGAATCTGAGGTTTCAATCCGAATGAATCCGAGGGTGATCCGAAGAAAGTTTTTAAACCGAATGAATCCAAAGTTTCAATCCAAATAAATCTGAGACTCATCTGAAGAAACTTTTTAAACCAAATTAATCCGAATTTTTAATACGAATGAATTCGAGGCTTCTCCGAAGAGTTTCATATACCAAATGAATCCGAGACTTATTCAATTCGAATGAATTTGGTGCCAATAATAAATTAAATTTGTCTGAGAGGCCTATTCGAATAAACTTACCTGTTTATTTAAATCGAAATTTCTACCACTGATTAATAAAATCATCAATTTTAATATACAAGCATAAGTGTAAAATTATACAAGAATTTTTTATTTCTTTTGATCAGTTTTTTGTGGTGTTACTGATAGCTGATAAGGATTAGCTCGGATTCATGTGAATCGGAATTTTTAGGTTGATATTGGATTGCCTCGGATTGATTCTAGAGGAATTTATAGGCTGACTTCGGATTCATTCGGATAGCCATCTTTAAACATATTTCGGATTGGCTCGGATTTATTCGAACAGGAATCCTTATACAGAGTTCGGATTTGCACAGATTCATTTCGATAAAAATCTTTATACAGACTTCGGATTGGCTCGAATTCATTCTGATAGGAATCTTTATACAAAATTCGGATTGACTCGGATTCATTAGGATATGATTTATCTTTTTACCACCGATACTCTCGGAATGAAACTGATTCGCTCTAATACATTTTCGGGAAGTGGGTGTGTTTATCTTTAAAAATAAATTATTTGTTTAATTTTTTTTTGCATTCTTTATGATATATGATATAATGTATGTAATAAAACTGATTTTTTTAAAATAAATAATGTTTGCTTTATTTAATTAAAAGTTTTGATTGATTAAGAAACTAATCGCGCGCCTAGCGCGCGCGTTATTTTTGCTAGTACATACTATAACCTTTAATTATTTTCTAAATGAGAATTTAATAAATAGTCTAATAACCAAAGATTACGCGGCACCTCAACTTAATTTTGCTAAGGCAGTTCATGATTTAAATAATGAGTAACTTTAATATTTCAAATTAGATATTTAAATTAATTGCTTCCTCATAGAGGAAGCTTTGTAGTGGTGACAAAAATCCAGTTTTTAAAAAAAGATTTTTTTGAACATATTTTAAGTGGAATATATCTAATATGATGTCCTGAAAAATTGTCCGCGCGTGCGTGCGTGTGTGTGTGTGTGTGTGTGTGTGTGTGTCACGCTTTTAAAGATCCTGCAATAACTTTAGAACGCGTATAAATAAATTGATGAAATTTGGCATATTTATTCCACTATTTACCAAGTTGAATTCTTTTACAATGGTTTACCAAAATATTAAATTTTATAAGTTTCGTGTACTTTAATAATTTTCGTAAAATTCCTTTTCTCACTATAACTTCTGAAATATTCAAAATTGAAAGTTGATATAAGGAAAATGAAGATTCCTTTCATCGAGGCGAATCGATTGACCTATATGATTAATGAATTTCATTAAAAAATAAGGATGTTATGGTTAATTGTATTTTCAAAAATTAATTTTCAACTATAACTTTTAAAATAATCAAAATTTTGACCTGACGTAAGGAAAATAAATATTCTTTGTGTCGAGATGAATCGATTGACCTATATCATTAATGCATTTCATTGAGAAATAAGAAAGTTATAAAAAATTATTTTTTAAAAATTCAATTTTTCAACTATAATTTCTCAAATAATAAAAATTTAAAGCTGGTGTTAGGGAAATGAAGTTTTCTTGTGTCCAGGCGAATCAATTAACCTATAAGATTAATCCATTTCATTCAAAAATAAGAAAGTTATGCTTTATTGTAATTTTCGAAAAAGAGTTCTTCTCAAGTAATTAAAATTTAATGCTGATGTAAAGAAAATTAAATACTTAATGCTTCCTTTATGAAGAAGCAAATCATATTTGCTTACAGGATGCAAAGTGCTCATTGAATGAGCACAAAAGTTGATACAACTTGATAGCTAGTTTTATTGGACGCCAGGTTATTTTAATTCATATTGAACATTCCAAAATAACCAAAAGGAATTAGATCCAATAGATTGAAAAGCTAGATGATTATATTTTATATCCCTGACTTACTCAACAAGCAGAGGGGTCGAGGTAAGGGGAAATCACATGCTGTCAATGAGAACGAGTCAGTTAAAATTAATAAAGAAACAATTCGATTTATTACTTAAATCGTGAATGATTATGGGGTTACGCCCCTCACAATTATTTATGTCATTTACAACAATGGTTCTCCTAATTCAGAGCATCAAATTATGACATAAGTCAATTATTAGAGTTTAATTCTTGAATGTATAAAATTTAATTATATTAATTAGACAATCAATAAATGACTAATAAGAATTTAACTTATTTCAAATTACTGAAAATCAATTACAAACGATTGAATGCGTGATCTTTAATTGTTCGGTCAACTTCCCAAAATGGCGGTTGAGATATTTAATTAGTGTTACATAACACGCAGTTTAGGGAAAATGCAGATTATATTTAAATTTGATTACTGAATAATTTAATCATGATAATTATTTACAAAATTGAACAATTAGAAAGTGACAATAATCTTGGAGTGGAATCCGGAAAGATAACAGAATAATCACAGGGGAAAGAGTGACCGACATACCTGAACAATTCATAGCGACAATAAATTTCAATTTAAGGGCATGCTCTTCGGCGATATTATAAAATTTTTGGAAAATATTTTTTCCGAAATTTTTTTTTTTCAAAATTATTACTCAAAATAAATGTCAAAACGTAATTTAGTGTCTGCGTTCCTATATTCCAAAGTTTCAAATCGATTCATCATTGCATTTGGCCGTGGTGACGTCGAAAAAAAATTTCATAATGTCGCCGAAGAACATGCCCTTAAAAGGCAATCAAATACAAGTCACACGCCTAAATCCAATGTAATTAATAATCCAAATTGGTCTCTTAGTATGCCTCAATGGGCTTCCAATTATCAATCGATTAGTATAGGAAAATGGCAAAGTATTCCTCACAATTAGTTTTACACAAAGATGTCAAATGACATCCGTCGAGAACGGAATGGCGAGATAAGTCTCGTCTTCCGTCTTGTCGGCGAGCGCATGATCCAACTACTCATGGTCTCGCCACACGCAAGTAAAAAAAATGCAACCAATCAGGTCATTCAACAATTGTCAGCCATATTGAATAAGTTAGGGCGGCAATTTCGAATAGGTGAAAGGAATGAATGAATGCATCTACATTTTTTTAAGAATAAAAATAATATTTATAAATGATATAATTTAAACTCATTAACATAAAAACCTTTTTTTATATTTATTCAAATGTGTAAGGAGTATAAATAAATATACGAAAAATAAGGAATAAATATATTTATTAAAAGTAATAAGTTATACCATTTATAATATACATAATTTCAAAAAATGCAATAATACGACAATTCTGAGATAATAGTGTTGAGCCAGCTTAACTTACCTCCTTCTTCCATAAGAATATTGACCTCATTACCTACCTCATATTCATATCATCTACCTCATATTCATTCCAATACTGTAGATACTTGAACATCTTTTGTTATTTATTTCCTTCACTATTCGTTTTCTTTCTGGTCTATAAAGAGATATCTTTTGCGGCAATTTTCATTTACGTTTGTCATATAACATAGTACCAGAGTAATGACTTCACTACCAATTCCTGAAAATATAATTAATATAAAATAATATGCCGTTTCAGTTCTCGTAATAGATTACAGGAAAGTGCACTTCTTCATGAGAAGTACTAATTTTGAGTCTTTGTACATAAATGATATTTTTGCAATTAACAGTTAATTATTGTTCGTATTTTTTTCACGTATTTATGTTCTAGGGTAGCCTCACATGTTCTCTCCTAACCATTGGTCAAAACTTTTTATTGGGTTTGTATACTATCATAGAAGCGTCCTATATACGAATACACACATTCATATTAACAGTTCATATGGCATACAGTCCCGAGATATGCAGCAGTTACTCCCCTGATGCGGTATTACACGGAAAGAGAACTGTATTTTAAGATTTAATTATATTTTCAGAGATTTTAAACAGTTTTTCTCAAGTGACTCACCCTAAAAGACTTTGTCTGATTGAACACAAATTTGGGCAAATTGTATAGGCCAGATGGCAGAGCAAAAAAAATGATAATTTTTGACATTAATCGTCATGTGACTTAGGGAACGTTCATAAACCACGTGGCCCATTTAGTACCTACGGAGGGGGGTGACCAAAAGCTACCTAAAGGCTACATTGGGGGAGGGGGCTACTGAGTGCAGGCCACGTAGCCCTTACACCCCTTATGTCTTTTAAAATTAAAGTGACGTAAATTTTATTATTCAGTTTCAAATTCAAAATAATGCGCCAAAATATACATATCAAATATTTATTTGATATGTATAATGATAGACATTATATTTAATTTGATACGTGAAATATAGAAATGATTTATTTGTATTAAATTATTTGTTGATAATCATACCTAGTAAATCTAAAAGCACTCAAAAAACCACGTGCCAATTGGAGGGAGGGTGGGTCAATTTAGGACAAAATCTACGGTAGACTTCATGGACCTAGGGAGGTACAAAATACATTCAAAATGGAGCTACGTGGTTTATGAACGTTCCCTTATCATGAGATTCAGGCATCCTTAGGCATTAGTGGGACCAGCATACATTCAATTTTACATGAACATTTGGCTGTCAAAAAAATTTGTTGCCGTTGGATCCCACATAATTTGACAATCGCTAAAAAAAAGGCTCGTGTGGATTGGTCAAAAGAAATGCTCAAAGAATACGATCGCGGTGCAAAAGTGTGTTGAGTTTCATGGAGAATATTTTGAAAAACAGTAAAGCCATTTTCGATAATAAATTACTGTCTTTTCATTATTAGGCTCAAAATATAAAAGGCAACCCTCGCATTGAAATTCCGTTGTGGAGGTGCTAGCAGATCGGACCTTTCTTTGAAGACATCTCGCCGCCGAGGGTTGTCAATAATCAGGCGCTCATGACATTGCCAACTCGAAATCGCAAAAATTACAATTGATAGACACTTCTATAATTTTCATTTCGCTCGTCTTTTACATCTCCTCGACGGTGTACGATTTTCATAATCAATAGGTATTCTTATGATTATAAAAATCTGAAGTAAATGCTAACTAATTGGCGCTCCTATCAAGGGCGGATCCAGACATCGTGTGTCTTTCTTCAATGCTTGAAAAACAAAGGACAAATAGGGGGCGATCGCCCCCTATTTGTCCTTTGTTTTCTAAGCATTGAAGAAAGACACACGATTTCTGGATCCGCGCCTGGCTCCTATAATTACTGTTTACCATCAGAGACCGACATTACCGACCTCCGCATTAACTTCGATTTCCATTTACCGTACCGAATAACTTTCGTTTGCTTATATATTTTCATCTTCGATTTCGACTTCCGTAAATTCCGTTTAACAACGATAAAACATCGTGATGATACATTCTAAAACCTGACCCTAGCTAGACTGAAGCGTCCGCTGAGACGATTAATAAAGGAGGCAAAAACAGATCGTTAGAAATAAAATAAAATTTTTTTATTATATAGTATACAGTCAAATCCATATTAGTCATCCTACATTCCTCCATTAGGTCACCTCTACTTCCCTGTTTGTTGTTATCATCATCGGTAGACGGCTCGTTCTGCATTCGTCTACGTTTAGATACTCTCACACCTCACAACATATTCAGTCATACACAAATATTAAATTCAACAGATTGAATCTGTAAAATTTACAGATTTTTTCTGTTCAATTTACAAATTTTCATCGCTTCGGATCAGATTTTATGAGTTGTATAAATATAACAGATTCTTTCTGCTATATTAGCAGATGACTCTAACAGAAGCATTTCTGTAAATTTTACAGATAGAGTTGTAAGATAAACAGATTATATATATATTTTATGTCATACTGATGGATTGTGGTTGTAGATTATTTTGCCGAACCCAGGGTGCACCACGAGGAGGCAATCTATACTACACCCCATAGCTATGTACAAAGCTAATAAAGCTACTTATAAACTATTCTTAAAATACTTAGAACTATTCACAAGCTATTTACAAGCTATTTATTATACAAACTCTACTTATCTACAAAGTATAGACGAACTATTTATAAGAAATTTACAAGCAATTTACAAACGATCTGAGAAGCATATTTACAAAGTGTTTTCTGGAAAATTTATTCTGAATCCTCATATTCAGACCATTCTGAATCTGGTTTAGCAGCATCTTCAAGGTTGCCACCATATTTCTGGGTAGATCTTGTCTCTAATTCGTTATATTGATAATATCCCAGCTACCACAGTACTGATGCAGACCAGGGGAAAGACACTTTATAAAAAATAAAAAATAAGTTGTTAATGTATTATTTATTTATTAAAATTGATATTATCTACAATTAATGCATAAATTTATCCAATGTCATTTCTAAAAAGCTTCTCATTAATGTAATTACATAATTTGTGTAGCTGAGAGGGACGACTTATTTTAGGTTGTAAATAGAATGGAACATTTATAAGTGAAATAAATATCAGGACAAATTAATATAAAATACATATTGATTCTGCAATCATCCATACAAATTACTATATGTGACGTGCGCCGAGGAAAGGGGTCCAAGGCTGCAAAATTCGATTTTGAGGTT
>CAJFCP010025704.1:53810-70685 GCA_904066005.1 Synergus itoensis
TTTGTTAAACAGGTTTTTATAGTTATCTAAACATGTACGAACTAAAAATTTACCATTTGATTTAATTGATCTAATTTAATCAGTCTAATTTGTAATACTAATGAAGCCAAAATTTGAAAATAAAATCGTGTTTAATTAAAAATTTCAAAATTTCTCGATATACTCGAGAAACTCGAGAAATTCTGGTCGAGAATTCTCGTGCCTCGAGAAATAAAAAAGGTCGAGAAACCAGAAACCCTAGTCCTGAGTTACTCATTTTCAATAAGTTAAACACAGTAAAGAAGAAATCATGTATATAAGATGAGTTCTAAAATACTTGATCTTTTCAGATATTGCGACAGTCGGAGGAAAGTGCTTCTCGAACATGTACATGAAGGATACGAGAAGGAATGGTGGGACTACTTGGACTGAATCTGTAGCAAATAGGAAGGCCTCCGCAGCTGTGATAAACCCGGAAAGCCGAAACGACACGGAAGTGTAACAGAGAAATCAAGTGATAAAGAGAAGTAACAAGACGAAGAACTTTATAAAACCGTTTTAAACTCAGATTCAGAACAAAACTTTTTAAAGAATCTCATCTTATGCGAATTAACACTCATTATGTTAAACCCCATTTTTCTTGTTATTACCATTAAAGAACGACAAACTAACATCACCAGGGTTTTTAAGCAATCGAATTCTTCAATTAGAAAACTCAAAAAATAAATAAAAAGAGTAATAATAGGAAATATCTCACAATTGTGGATTGATCTCCTTAGAATCCTAATTTCAAGATTTTCTCCTTCCGAGTCGATCCTCGACTCTCCGGAAGTCGTACACAGCTTACTTAAATCATTTCTCCAAAAATTTAAGGACAGCGAAACGTCCAATTTGAAACTGCCAAGCGTTTAACTCAATTAGAAACATCTGTGGGAATAGAATAAAATTCTATAGTCCCGGATGATTACCTTTTAGCCTTTAATTACTTGAAAAGCTTCAGATTTTGGGTTTTTTACGCTCTCATATTTATGAGTTAAAGACTATAGAAATTAATATTTAAGTTTTATCTAATCATAAATGGAAATACATCGTTTTAGTTCTCTCTTTGCTTGGATTTATTTGAGGATGTTTAGAGTATAACTGGTAGAAGAAAAAGTCAGCTGATTTTCTAATCAGCTCTAGTAAAATGAAAAACACTCAAAGGAAGGAGCAAAACAACCGTCTACATATATTGGGAACGCGATCGAGTTCCACTGTACAGTTGTGTAGTTATACATATATATACGGGTGATTCTGTATCATATTTACAACTGAAAAATAAAATCGCCTTAAATATTTTTTTTTTCTTGTTTTAGATATAAAACAAATAGACACGTATTTTTTTACTTCAATATGATATGCAAACTTTTCAAGTTACAAGTGTTTAAACATCTGGAGTAGAAAAAATTAAGTATTTTTTAAAATCTTCCAGTTCGTAAACTATTTCCTACAAAGCAATAAAATTTTCAGGTAAAGTCGACGATTACCTACCTACACTTTGCAAATAGCGATGAATGAAAAAATTATTCCTTTTTTTTTATATAAGAAATATGCAATTGTTTTAAACAAATGGCATTTACGGAAAATGGACATCTTACAAATCGATTTTTCCAGGATTAAAATATTCGTTATAGTTTCGAGAATATTTCATAAAAATTTCAGAGTGAACCCCGAATGCACGGAGCGCGGCGGCGTACACTCATAGTAAACAACTATCTGTCTAAAAAAAAAGTATCCAATGGTTCACTCTGAAATTTTTATGAGATATTCTCAAAACTATAACGAATTTGCAAAGTGTAGGTAATCGTCAACTTTACCTGAAAATTTCATTGTTTTATAGGAAATAGTTTACGAACTGGAAGATTTTAAAAAATACTTAATTTTTTCTACTCCAGATGTTTAAACACTTGTAACTTGAAAGGTTTGCATATCATATTGAAATAAAAAAATATTTGTTTTGTATCTAAAACACGAAAAAAAATATTCGAGGCGATTTTATTTTTCAGTTGTAAATATGATATGGAATCACCCATACACATATATAGAATCATATACGTATAAATACATATACATATATGCGTATGATATATGAATAACGTAGTTCTAATGTGAAAAACCTTAGGGAAATAATAATAATAGTAATAAAAGTATTATTATTAAAGAAGAAAATTAAGTAGTGTCTTTAAGAGTTATATGAACTGAAATTGTTAATTTTAACCCTTGAATTGAGAAAAAAAAAATAAGAAAGTAGGAGAATTACGTCGTTGTATTTTGATCGTTTACGGTGATAAATTTCGAAATTAGTTATAAGTTAAATTTGTTTTTTTTTTATATAAATATATCGACCTCTGTTCGTCTTCAAGTTGTATTTCAAAATTTACCAAATCTAATCCTTCCATGGTTTTCCTTTCGAATAGTTTTATCGTTTTACAGTTTTACATAATCTTATCGAATTATCGATTTAATCTAATCGATCTAATTTTATTGTGATTTTTCAGTATACATGTAGGGAAATGTTGTAAAGGTTGGACCGTTTTTTGGCTTTTGCCCATAACTTTCGTTTAAGAAATAGGCAATTATAGAATATGGTTTAAAAGATATGATGATTACAAAACTTTTTTCAAGTAGACAAATTAATACGCACGGTATCGGGAAGTAAAAAAAAGTCGGTCTGAAACACCTAAGAAAAGTGAATGTGGCATGCTTTTTTGGTACCTAGGAGTGCTCAAAAATCGTTGAGACAAAATCTGATCAGATCCTGTTCGCGAGAAAATGACTTTTGTTCAGTCGAATGAACTAAAAATTGGTACTTTAAGAATATCTCCTCAGGGATGTATTTTATCACAAAAGTTTTCTGATATGATTTATAGATAATTAAATTGCTTTCAAAATGGGCTATGGAACTTTTAAAAATATCCAATGGTTACCGAGATAGAGCGTATATCAGTAGACCATAAATACCGAAAATCGATTTTCGGGCCCATTTTGAAAGCAATTTAATTCTCTACAAATCATATCGGAAAACTTTTGTGATAAAATACATCCCTGAGGAGATATTCTTAAAAAACCGATTTTTGGTACTTTTGACTAAACAAAAAAGTGATTTTCTTGCGAACAGGATCTGATCAGATTTTATCTCAACGATTTTTGAGCACTCCTAGGTACCAAAAAAAGCATGTCACATTCACTTTTCTTAGGTGTTTTAGACCGACTTTTTTTGCTTCCCGACCACCGTGTACACGACGTAAGAGAAAAAAGTTATAGGCATTTAAAAAAAAAATAAGTTGTCAGGGTTGGCCCTTTGTAGTCTAGCTTGGACCACCTCTGAAAATCGGCAAAATATATTCTGAAATATTTTTAAATGACCAAGTATGAAGTTAATTCTGTTTATTATTAAACTAGTAAAGATAAAACGCGCGCCAGGCGCGCGATTAGTTTCTTAATCAATCAACACTTTTAATTAAATAAAGCAAACATTATTTATTTTTAAAAAATCAGTTTTATTACATTCATTATATCATATATCATAAAGAATGCAAAAAAAATTAAACAATTTATTTTTAAATATAAACACACCCACTTCCAGAAAATGTATTAGAGCGAATCAGTTTCATTCCAAGAGTATCCGTGGTAAAAAGATAAATCATATCCTAATGAATCCGAGTCAATCCGAAGTTTGTATAAAGATTCCTACCAGAATGAATTCGAGCCAATCCGAAGTCTGTATAAAGATTTTTATCCAAATGAATCCGTGTAAATCCGAACTCTGTATAAGGATTCCTATTCGAATAAATCCGGGCCAATCCGAAGTATTTTTAAAGATGGCTATCCGAATGAATCCGAAGTCAGCCTAGAATCAATCCTCGATTCCATCAATAATAATCAGATAATCGATTGATTCAATCAATCCTCTAGAATCAATCCGAGGCAATCCAATATCAACCTAAAAATTCCGATTCGCATGAATCCGAGCTAATCCGTATCAGCTATCAGTAACACCACAAAAAATAGATCAAAAGAAATAAAAAAATTCTTGTAAAAATTTACACTTATGATCAGGGCTTAGATTGTAACCAAAAAGGTAGGGAGGCCCTAAGTTGGTAACTAGGAGGGGGGGGGGGTGAGTTTCATAAACCCTGAAAAAAAGGTGGGGAGGCCGGGCCTCCATGGCCTCCATACAATCTCAGCACTGCTTATGATTTTATGTTAAAATTGATGATTTTATTAATCAGTGGTTGAAATTTCGATTTAAATAAACAGATAAGTTTATTCGAATAGTCCTCTCAGACAAATTTAGATTATTATTGGCACCGAATTCATTCGAATTGATGTCTCGGATTCATTCGGTATATTAAACTCTTCGGAGAAGCCTCGAATTCATTCGCATTAAAAAATTCCATTATGAATTATTCTATAATAAATTGTTAAATACTTCCAATTTATAATTAAACTGCGATTTATATAAATTTTTGGGCATAATATAAATAAATAATTAATTACACGCATAATGTCTCATAATTGAATATTACTCGAAATCTTTGCGATTTATGGAGTTTCTAAATTAAATAAAGAAGATTCGTCATCACATAAAACACATAATTTTTTTTTCATCGCATAATTTCGGAATCTTCGCTTAATTTTTGAATTTACGCATAATTTTGGAAAATTTCGATTTTTGCATGGAAATTATGTTTTTAATTGACAAAAATTCAAAAATCTTAATACATTTTATAATACTTTATTGATTTATTATACTACCAAACAGAAGTTTGGATTCGCCTCTTTTTCGATGGTCGTTTAATTTCTAAATTTAATTACACCAAAGATCATATTTCTTTCTTTTAAGTAAATTAAAAGTTATCAAAATGAGCCCCCACACGACGAAGTTACTTTGTCAATTTATTAAAAACAACGTTAAATCTCCAATTTTTGTAAAAATATCAATAACTTTCAAATAATGAACATTTTTTTAATTTCCACAATTATTTCCCTGCATTGTACAAAGGCTCAAATTAAATAATAATATTAATAATAATAATAATAATAATATTAAAATAATAATAAATATCAAAAATATCAAATCAAAAACATAATCAAAAATAACGAAATAATAATAAAAATCAAATAATTGTAGATTTTAATATAATTTTCCAGAAACATCATGATTAATGATTTTTTATATTTTATAAAAATATTTTTCACGACAATTTGTCCCGCACAATACAAAGTAAAAAATGTCAGATTCTATATAAAGTTATCTTCAAAATAAGCTCCAGAAATTAAAAAATATTAATTATTTCAAAAAGTTATTGATATTTTAAAAATATCAAATTTATTAAAAATATTATTTTAATAAAACATTGAGATTTGACGTAATATTTGTACCAGTATTGAATATTCAAATTAAGTATAGTTGTGATTTCTTCATCCCACAATTTCGCATTATCCAGATTTTTGAAGCAGAAATTTGCACAATAATCTATTATAATTTATTATTTATTTTTATTTTAATTATAATTTATTTTTGTATAAAAATTCAATTTATTATAATCGAAATATAAATACAAATATTTACATATGCATCCACGTGGAGTCTGTTATATATTAACCTCGCCGATTATATCCTAAATTTTAATTTTTTGATGCACTTATTTCACTCATATAATATAGTTAAACTGCATAAACAAAACTTTACACATAAAAAGCCCGGCGGGATCCCGATTTATTAACAAATAATATTAAATTCGGGTAAAATTATAATTTTTTGACGTTTAAAACGTCAAAAGTGACAGAACTCAAATGGAATAAATTTGAAAAAGACGAAAAGCGAAAAGCGAAAGGCGAAAAGCGAAAGACGAAAGGCGAAAAGTTACATAATCGAGCCCCTGAATGGTAATCGTCTATGTTATCGAAAAATAAGAAAGGTGGATTGTTCAAAAAAAAGAAAAAAGTCAGAAAAGTTAAAGTGGAGGTTATTTATTATTCCCTCGTTGAATTGGTACAAAGACTTTATAAAATGACTATAAAAAATCCGTCGTAAAAATTGACAGTACATTTTTTGCTCGTTACACGGTACATGTTTTATAGTCCTTAATCGTATAAAATACATACATTTTTTTTTGTTTATTTGTAATAAGAATGAAAAAGGTAATGCCACCACACCTAACGTGAGTCGAGTAGTGGTTCGCATAATTGGTTACTTGACATATTTCTACCTAGAATAAATTAAAAAAAAATAAATACAAGATAGTTCGCTTCTTTACCTAAATTCAATATAATTTCAACATTTGTTTTAACCGGGATTCGATTTCGAGAGCGTTTCGCTGACGAGAACAGTATTGGAATCCTCAGTCGCGACTACTTGACTATCATTTTTGTTTACTTCAAATAACTTCAGACTGACTCGAGTTACTCACAGTACTCGCTGATTTATACGCCTAACCCTACAACTAAAAGCCTCCTTTTGTAATCTGAGTGCAATACTTGACTTGAGGCAACTAAGAAACTTTCTGACTCGAGTCACGACTATGGATTTCAGTTCTTCCTTAAACGCGCACATTTCTTAAATACTAACATAGTCTCACCCTGCGGAATTGAACTAATTCAGTAGAAACATAAAAATTGCTGTAAGTGCGGAATTTGTATTGCCTTTCTTTGCTGTGAAAATTAAAAAAAGAAAAGAAAAAAAAAACAAAAACGAAAAAAAAATAGGACTTTTTTCAAGCAAAGAGGAACACCTCCAGCTTTTTAAGTTTCTCACAACGCAAGAGTTGCATTATTATCATGGATAAACATTTTGTTCATCTTTTGAGAATATCTTTAACGGTACGATCACAGGATATAAGTACGGGGTGAAATTTTTGCTCCGGACGCGTCGCGCGAGTCTTTTCGCGACTTCATTTCAAGAAGTCACAGTTAGGATCGTCGCGACTAATCCGAGTGTCGCACCGGTTACAAGAAGACTCCTCCAAACTGCTCCACTCACTTCTTCTGCGACTGGATATTCTATGCACAGCTGCTCCTGTAAAAAAAATCATTGTCAGAAAAAGAATTGCAAAATTATCGATTTTAAAGTATACTAAATATCTCTTGCGCACCCTTATTTCTTTACACGTCGCCTTTTTCTTAAAAATTACCAAAATTCCTTACAAAATTTCAGAAGTTAAAGCATTATTTTTCAGAAATAATACAATTAGCTGTTCCCTCAATATTGTGCTTTTATAAATTAAACCAGTTAATATTTGTAGCATTGAGAAAAAAATGAAACATTAAACAATTGTGTATATTTTTTTTACAACACTATCATGAAAATGGCGTATTTTCATGCTTATGATCTGTACGTAATATGGCGCGTTTCGAACGATGCGAATAAAGAATGTACGAAATGTGGAATGCTTACGAAAAGGTCTCTTTTCGTAAGCATTCCACATTTTCACAATAAGTGAAAGGAAGATAGCATGAAGAAGTATAAGGAGACCCAACGCCTGTGCTTTTAGCTGCTGAAAAGCAGCCCACAATCACGGTCCCTCTTCCTCGAATTTTCATTGCTTTAGCTACGAGAGCGCGACAGACGGAAAATGGCGGAATTACGATATCACCATATTAGCAGACGACAGATAGAAGACGTCAAAATTATCGTCTGCTATCTGTCGCCTTAGTATACACTGTAAAAAATCCGTTGTAAAATTCAGCTAGGAATCGATGACATAAAGATACATATGATTACTAGGGGAAATTTACGTAAATTCTGGAAAAATATGATGGCAATGTAAAATCACACGCAGCTCGGAAAATTCCCAGTTTAGTTGAAAATTGCAAGCGTAATGTAAATGGCCGAAGCCCAGAAATACTGCACATGCGCATTAGAAAATGCGGGTATTTTAAATGACATTATTTTGTTCAAATGTATTAAATGAAAATTTAAATAAATAATGCTTGTTAAATTAAATATAAGAATTTGTATTTCATAACATTCTCATAAAAACACTATAATTTTAATTAAATTGCACAAAGCGCACCGTACAAACAAACTTACAAATTAGGTATCACATTTTTAAAGCTATTATGAGCACTTTTCCATTTAAAATATTATGATATTATGAATCATTTCTTTAAAGAATAAGGGATCCGAATACAATTCGGAGTGAAACAATTTACGTATAAACATACAAAAAGTAAATTAATTGATTAAAACTAAGAACTGATTTGAGAAACTAAAATAATTTTCGATACTCGTAATATTGTACAACAGTAGAACACACCAGATTCACATTATTGAAGCGGATTACAAACTAGGAATCACGTTTTTAAAAGCTATCATGAGCACTTTGCCATTTAAAATATTATGATATTATGAATCATTTCTTTAAAGAATGAGGGATCCGAATACAATTCGGAGTGAAACAATTTACGTATAAACATACAAAAAGTAAATTAATTGATTAAAACTAAGAACTGATTTGAGAAACTAAAATAATTTTCGATCCTCGTAATTTTGTACAACAGTAGAACACACCAGATTCACATTATTGAAGCGGATTACAAACTAAGAATCACGTTTTTAAAGCTATCATGAGCATTTTGCCATTTAAAATATTATGATATTATGAATCATTTCTTTAAAGAATAAGGGATCCGAACGTATGACGCGTATGACGAAAGAAATAAGCGTGCATATTTTTATAACCTATAATGTAAAGAGTAGTATCGAATAACGTTCAACACCGAAATTACACTCTGTGTACTTTTTTCACCGATAGTGGGATTTTTACCAGAGGATTGTGATTTTAAACTTTTCTTTCATTTAAATTCCAGTGTAAAATTCACCTAGAAATCATTGGTATCTTTATGTCATATGATTCCTAGTTGAATTTTACACTTTTCGTGTGTTATTCCTGAAATTGTGTAAAATTCCTTTATGAATCAACAGAAATTTACGAGAAAGTCGTAAAATTGCAGTGATTTATAAGGGAAAGTAGTTACAAGCGGAATTGAAATTTACAACGGATTTTTTACAGTGTAGTCAAAAGTAGATCCTCCATTTTCCGTCCGTGGCGCTCTCGTAACTAAAGCAATGAAAATCTGAGGAAGAGGGACTACGATTTGGGGCCAAGTCTAATACATGGCGTTGGGTCTCCTTATACTACTTCCTGGAAGATAGTTAGATAAAGACGGAAATAGGTCGATGTTTTCAGCGACAACAGCAGCGCGCTCGTCTCGTGACTTAGCGTATAGAACTACATACGTTAGCAAAACTAATTAATATTTGAAATATTAAATTTTGTCTTTTCAAACTGAATAAATTTTGTTATGAATAAATTTTAAACTTTTAATAGAAATTTGTATTTAAAAAATCATTTTTCATGTATACAATTTAAATTTTCCCGCAATTTTGACTCGAGCAACTAGCGCACCTAGCGACGGAAAGGCTCACCTGCTTTTATAACCTCATCACTGTTGATCACTGTCACGAGTTTGATCATTCTTCATCAAGAATTGGTTTTTTTTTAAGTCGTAAAAAGTTTCGTACATTACATGTGGTAGGCGACTGCCTTTTCTTGACTCGTGAAGTGTTTTTAGACTCGTCTTCGGTTCGGGCGCCTTCGGTGCCCTCACCTACGACTCGTTCTAAAAACACTGTACTTGTCACGAAAAGACAGTCGCCTACCACTTGTAATGCAATATACTATTAAGGTGTAGTCCCATGTCAGCAGAAAACGTCGGCGTAAAGCAGAAAGCAGAAAATTACTAGGCGTAAAAATTGTTTCTTCCCGTCCCATGATGGCAGAAAACGTCGGCGTAAAGCGGAAACTCATGAGAGTGACAGAGAAACACAGATCTGTCCGCCTTTGTTACTCTCATGAGTCTCTGCTTTACGCCGACGTTTTCTGCCATCATGGAACGGGAGGAAACAATTTTTACGCCTAGTAATCCCTATTGAAAAAATCCTCGTGTTATTTTCGGACGAGGAAAACACGAGGAAATCCGCGAGGATTTTTAAATTCCTCGAGGAATTCTGCGAGGATTAATTCTCTGACTGGAGGATTTCCTCGAGGAATTTGAAAATCCTCGCGGATTTCCTCGAGGAATTCAAAAATCCTCGCAGATTTCCTCGTGTTTTCCTCGTCCGAAATAACACGAGGATTTCCTCGAGGATTTTTTTAATAGGGAATTTTCTGCTTTCTGCTTTACGCCGACGTTTTCTGCCGACATGGGACTGCACCTTTATACTTACATTATATAGGATTATTTACTAAAAGTTAAAAAACTTTTTCATCAAAACTTACTTATAGTATTATAATATAAGATTTTAGAATAAGGATATAAAATGAGTTCAAAACGAGTTTAAAAAAATTTAAATATAATTCTATAAAGCAGTGGTGACCAACGCGTGAGTAAATGAGTAGCTGTCTATCCCCTCTCTTACTTCTAATTTCTAATGGGCTGATTCTCCTCGGCTGCCGAGCGGACGAAACCGAGCTTTCAATAATATTTTCGAATTTTAATTTTTGAAGGATGTATCTATATGTTCGACAGTTTTTGGATTTTTTAATTGAAATTTTTAGGGAATGTGCTTTCGGGTGTCCTTCGATTGATAGAGCAATAGGAATTCAAAAACTTAATTTTTAAAAATTGATATTAATTTTTTTCTGATGCTCGGCGTGAATTGGATTTTTGTAACTTCAAGTGTTTCGTTTATCGAGAGAATTTTGAACTAGCCTAGCACAAAAGTGTAGGGACTCTGAATTAGCATTTATGTTATATAGCGATCGGATCTCTTTTATTAACTCGCGAGATAAAACGAGAGAATCCGACGCGCCATATAGCGTGAAGCTAATTCAGAGTTCCTATGCAGAACCTTCTTGAGACACTTTTTGCTCAGACTTATATTTTCGAAACTAGATCAAATTTTTGGAACTTTGAAAATTTTTTGAGCCAAAACTCAGCACAACTTTCCGTTTTTCAAAATTCGCATTTTTGAAAATTTTGGGTCAAAAACTTATTCCAAGTTCCAAAAAGTTGATCTAGTTTCGAAAATATAAGTCTGAACGAAAAGTGTGTTGGGGAGATTTTGTTGTACAAAATATGAATGAATGAATCAATCGGAATGAACAACTCAGCACAACTTTCCTTTTTTCAAAATTCACATTTCACAAAATCTTTGTGTTTTTGAAAAAATAAAATGACGATGCTGAGACAAAAAACTTTTTTTGGAAATTTTAGCGCAAATTTTTATTTTTTGAAAAATCTTTTGCGACACAATTGAATAAAAATCTGGCAAAATTCAACACAACTTTTAAAAAAAAAAAAAAAAAAAACGTCGGTGCTGGGCCATCAAAAGAACGTTTTTTTGGCAATTTTGGCTCAAATTTTGATTTTTTCGAAAAATAATTTGCGGTAAAATTGAGGAAAAATCTAGCACAATTTAGCACAACTTTCATTTTTTTGAAAATTCAAGTTGTCGGTGCCAACTTCCCAGACATGGATTAGTGCCCTTGTTTTCCGAATGAACCTCGACGACCTCTTAGAATAGTTAGAGTGGGTATTTTTGAATACTAACCCAACCACCATAGCCTTTGATGAAATGAGTTATTTCTTCTCCGATGTATCTGGAGAGATATAAGGGCAGCTTATTTTTCAGGGCATACATCCTCCTGTCTCGAGCCCAGAGTGCGAGTCTCCCCATGAAAGCATAGAGGCAGACTATCCTGGCCCACGTAATGCCACCATGATGGAAGAGTTCGTCGGCGACTCCCATGAAAGCCTCATAGGCTGTATCTGGCACAACATTTAGACGGTTCACCATACTAGTGAAGAGGATGTTGTGTTTGTTGAGCATCTGGTAGACATTGTGTCGCATACTTCGGGATACGGGATCTCTCGATATGAGGTAAATGTCCTCCTTTAGCAGGTACCTTATCACATCAGTAGCCAAACATTCTGCGTTCAGCTCTATCGAGCCTTCGCACACGTTGTATCTGGTTGGAGATGTTAGTTGAGGGAAGAGATTTTGCAATCGAATCTAAAAGTAAAAGAAAAAAATGTTAATTCAGAACAAATAAGGAGATATCGAGTTGTAAAAATGTTCAATCATTTTCATGTTTATAATTGCTACGCGATCTGAGAAAAGGGTTTTTAGTGTCTCAGCGGATATTTTACAGAAGGAAAAGAAGAGCCCTAGCGAAAGCTTCTGATAGAAATGCATTCCGAATCAATCCGAATCATTCCGGAATTTGTGTCCGAACCAAACAGTTTCATTCCGATCTAATCCGAAGGAAGTTTTCAATCCGAATTAATCCGAAGCCCATTCAAAATCTATCCGAATATTTAATCCGACTGAATCCGAATCAATCCGTCAATCCGAATGAGTCAGAATTAATCCGAACTTTCAATCCGAATGAATCTGGTCAATACGAACGAATCCGAACTTTCAATCCGAATGAATCCGATTTAATCCGGTGTATCCGAACCAATCCGAATGAATCCAAATTTTTCGGATTCATTCGGATTGGTTCGGATAGGCCGGATTAAATCGCATTCATTCGGATTAAAAGTTCGTATTAAGTCGGATTAATTCGGATTGACCGGATTGATTCGGATTCAGTCGGATTAAATCTTCGGATAGATTTTGAATGGGCTTCGGATTAATTCGGATTGAAAACTTCCCTCGGATTAGATCGGAATGAAATTGTTTGGTTCGGACACAAATTCCGGAATGATTCGGAAGCTTTCGGATTGGTTCGGAATGAATTTCAATCCGAATCTTCCGCCAGGGAGGCAATTAATCAATTGCAGCTTAAGGGCATGCTCTGCGCTTGGTTGTGAAAACTTTTTTCGGCGTTCACCATGTCCAAATGGAATGATATATCGCTCTCAAACTTTAGAATATAGGAAATGAGACATTAAATTACGTTTGTATATTTAATTGGAGCCATAATTAAAAAAAATAGATCCCTACTTTACCGACTTGATTTTTTTTCCAAATTTTGACTACAACTAAATATACAAACGCAATTTAATGTCTCATTTCCTATATTCCAAATTTTGAGAGCGATATATGATTCCGTTTGGTCATGGTGAGCGCCAAAAAAATTGGTTACGTCGTCACCGTAGAGCATGCCCTTAAGAAGCCGCTGACGAAAAACCCTCACCAAATAAGAAATACTGCATGAAAAGTCATTCATTCATTCATTCATTCATTCATTCATTCTGACTTCATAATTTTAAAGAGTGATTTTTACTTTATCTAAAACGATTATAATCCGAGAAATTTTTTCTTATCTCGCGTTGGTTGGCTCAAAAATGAAATTCAAAATATTACAATATTATTTACAAGCTACGCCACCTTCTACTAACAAATATTCAAAGGAAAGTTTACACGACTTCGTAAAAGCAATGTTATAAAAACAGCGAATTTTTCTGCTCATTTCTGTCTACGCTATCATCTAGTATTACACTTTTCCTTTAAAATCCGTCTTCGATTTTCTAATAATATAATCAGGAAATGTTAGAAATTTCAGAAGTTTGTTTAAAAAAAATTTTAAACGGGACATTAGGCTATATGATGCCTAATACTTATTAAATACTAAAGGTGGAAATTGGTGCATCTCGTTTCATTTTCCTGTGTTTCGTGTACTTTTATAATTTTCGTAAAATTCATTTTTCCACTATAACTTCTCAAATATTCAAAATTTAAAACTGATGTAAGGAAAATGAAGATTCCTTTCATCGAAACGAATCGATTGACCTATATGATTAATGCATTTCATTAAAAAAATTAGAATTTTATGGTTAATTGTATTTTAAAAAATTAATTTTTCGAATATAACTTCTCAAATAATCAAAATTTAATGCCGATGTAAAGAAAATAAACTAAAATTAAATAAAATAAAAAATTTTTTATTTTATTTATTTCATTGCATTTAATAATTGATATAATTGTTTTAATTCTTGATTTTAATTTTAATTTAATTTCTTTTCTTTTTTAATTGTCGTTCTTCTTTTACATCTTTTTTTTTTTCTTTTTTCTAGAGGGCAGGCTTATAGAAGAGTTGAGAGTTTAAAAAGAGAGAGAGGGGGGTTTAAAAGAGGTGTTGGGAGAGGGATTATAAATCATGTTTATAATATTAAAAATTAATATATGAAATAAATAACTTGTTTGAAAAAAAATATATGTATTAAATACTTAATGCTTCCTCTATGAGGAAGCAAATCATATTTGCTTACAGAAAGCAAAGTGCTCATTGAATGAGCACAAAAGTTGATACAACTTCACAGCTAGGTTTTTTTTTTTTTTTTGATATTACTTATAAAAAACTTTATAAATGAATTCTGATGGTACAATTAACGAAGAAGTATACGGATTTAAAACGGGGCGCATGAATATGCCCCAAATTCTATTTTACCTAAAATTTATTTTACCGAAAATCAGTTGATCGAATAGTAATTTGCTATAATTTTTATATTTCCGAATTATCGTTTGACATATTTTTTATTTTATCGAATTATAATTTGACATCATTTTTATAATACCGAATTATTATTTAGCATAATTTTTATTTTTCCGAATAATAATTTGTCCTAATTTTTATTTTTCCGAATAACCATTCGACATAATTTTCATTTTCTCGAACTGCTATTTGTCATAATTTTTATAATACCGAATTACTGTTTAGCATAATTTTTATTTTTCCGAATGAGCACTTAACCCAAAATTCATTTTACCGAATGAATTTTATTGAAAAAAATAATTTTTTTTAAATGTCAAAAAAAAAATTGTTTTAAAATAAAACAAAAATACCAGATAGACCAGAAAAATAGATTAGTGATTTTCATGAACTATGTAAAAGTTTTTGTAATCTTTAAAAGCAAGGAAAAATAAATGGTCCAAGCAGCAATTAATATTTTATTTAAGGGCATGTAATACTTTACCATAAGAGCAATTTAGTTTATCCCATTATACATTCGTAATAATAAATATTTTTAGCTAATAAGAGTCAATAAACCATCATCTCATGTAGACGAAGGTTTATTGACTCTTATTAGCTAAAAATATTTATTATTATGAACGTATAATTGATATAACTAATTTGCTCTTATGGTAAAGTATCACATGCCCTTAATGTGAGGTTAATAATACTTCTCGACAATAAGTCATTAACTTTTTTAGTTTTCAGTATACCTAACTTGGGAATCCAACCTTGAAACATCGTTACAACCCATGGCCCTTCGGAAGTACCTGCGCCATTTTGAATTTAGACAAAGCCTCTTAGTTTCTCACTTTGCATTCATAATAATTCAATAATCTTCGGTAATATCTGGTTATAACATTTTTCACTGGAATATATTTTGTTAGAAGAGGTTTTAATTTTTTTTCGACTTTGATTGGTTGTATAATGTAAAAAGTTAATAAAAAATTCACGAAAAAACAAAATCCTACAGCGGATTTCTAAAACTTTTACTTTTGTTCTGTTATGTTAACACCTGCTCCATGAGCAAATAAATGATTGGTATATATACCAAAGCTAAGATGTACAGGAAGTTGGCAACGCCAACTCAAAATTTCCAAAAAATGGAAATTGTGCTGAATTGTGCTCGATTTGTGCCGTAAAAGATTTTTTCGAAAAATGAAAATTTCACCCCAAAAATAGAAAAATAAGTTTTTATCTCAGCCATGCCAATTGATTTTTTCGAAAAAATAAATATTGTATTGGGTAGTTCGAAAGCCACCCAAAGTTGTGCCGTTAAAAATTTTTTCGAAAAAATGAAAATTTCACCCCCAAAAATCGAAAAACCAGTTTTTTTATCTGAACCTTGCCAATTGATTGTTTCGACAAAACAAATGTGCTAGGTAGTCCGCGAGACACACAAACTTGTGTCGTAAACCAAAATTTTATGATCCGAACCATTTTCGAAAAAAATCAATTTTTAAAAACCACCCAAAAAGATAAATTTGAAAAATTCAAAACAAAAAAATTTGTGCTGGGTTGTGCTAGGCGAGTAAAATAAATAAGTCTTATGGCATTTTTTTCTAGAATCAATTTTTTCCAAAAAAAAATCGGATTTTTGTGAACTTGGAATACGTCTTTCCCCAAACATTTGCAAAAATGCGAATTTTGAAAATCTGAAACTTGTGCTGGGTTGTTCTAGGTGAGCACAACAAATAATACTCATGGCATTTTTTTCTAGAATGAATCGTTTCCAAAAAAACCGGATTTTTGTGAATTTGGATTACGTCTTTCTCCCAAAAATTTAAAAAAATGCAAATATTGAAAATATGAAACTCGTACTGGGTTGTGCTGGGTGAGCACAACAAATAAGACTTATGGCATTTTTTTCTAGAATCAATTGTTTCCAAAAAAAACCGGATTTTTGTGAACTTGGATTTCGTCTTTCCCCAAAAATTTGCAAAAATGCGAATTTTTAAAATCTGAAACTTGTGCTGGGTTGTGCTAGGCGAGGACAACAAATAAGTCTTATGGTATTTTTTTCTGGAATCAATTTTTTCAAAAAAAAAACCGGATTTTTGTGAACTTGGAATACGTCTTTCCCCTAAAATTTGCAAAAATGCGAATTTTTTAAATCTGAAACTTGTGCTGGGTTGTGCTAGGCGAACACAACAAATAAGTATTATGGCATTTTTTTCTAGAATCAATCGTTTCCAAAAAAACCGGATTTTCTTGAACTTGGAATACGTCTTTCCCCAAAAATTTGCAAAAATGCGAATTTTGAAAACCTGAAACTTGTGCTGGGTTGTGCCTTTTGGTAAAATAGGGTGAAAGTTCGATTTTATTGTGCTTTATGGGATGCTAATAAAAAATTGACGTCCTAAAGACGTCCATACCAGTTCAATTGATG